>JASAND010031383.1:0-27034 GCA_030248195.1 Trissonchulus latispiculum
GGTGACGGTTGGAGGGTTCCGGGGTGAGGCCGACCGTGGCGCGTATCATCCGTCGCCAGTCAGTCTCAACCCCATGGGGTTAGGGTAGTGCCACTGAGACGACTGACAAGTAAGCCGGGCAAGGAAAGAACGACGCTTGGAAAGGATATGGGGAGGTTAGACAGGAAATTAATCAAAGGTCCAAATCAAAGGACCAAGAGGTGACAGACTAGGGCGATCGTTCGGCAGGACCGACAAACATGATCTCCTCCCCTTAAGTGGTGGTCAGCTCCTGACGCTGACGCCAGGAGGGACGATGCGTCTAGGGCGGTGAATTCCAGGCCGGGTAAGGGGGCCGGCACCCAGACGACGATGCTGGACGACGTCTTGGAAACCTCGGGGGCCGTAGGATGCCGTGGGGAGCCAGTTGGAGGGCCATTTGAAGGTCACAGAAATTGACTTGCCGGGCTGCCCGGTGAGCCAAGGTAGCGATGGGTATAGACTTCGTGTGCCTCGTACACGATGTCTTGAATGTGGGGGGAGGGGATCCATACCCTGAGTGCAACAGGTATGTTCCTTAAGGTTGGGAAGTGGTACTCCGGCGTTAGGCGGGACAGATGAGACGGCGGTCCGCGCAAAAAGCCTACTCGGTCGGTAGCCTGGCTAGGCCGGGTAGGCATTTCGCGGACCACTTAGGGGGTTTTGGGGAGCTGCAACGCGTCTCAAGCGGGCTACCCGCTGCTACGCTGAAAGGGCTGGGATAGATTGAGCGCCGGGGGCTACCCAGCAACTCTATCCTAATTTCTGGTGTCGGGAACTGGCACACCTGAGGGCGGAGGGGAAATAGGTTGGCTAAGCCGGGGGAGGCAGTCGAGACTGGGGGTGTCTGCACTGCCTGCGCCGCCGCTTTTTGCTCCCAGCATTGGGTAAGCAAACCCGGCGGGACCAGGTTGCTGGGTGGTTTGGGGAGAGGCGTGGTCCTCTTTGTATACCTGGGAATTAGGTGACCGGTACGAAATGGTGGAGGCATGACTGTAGGTAGGGGATTGTGCCAATTCTGATGTCGGGAGTGGCACACTTGAAAGGCGAAAGGGAGAATAAATTACTCAGGCCGGGAGGGGCAGTCGAGACTGGGGGTGTCTGCACTGCCTGCGCGGCCTGAGTTGCCTGGGCTTGGGATACTGTACCTTGTATCCCATTGTCGGGGTTGGCTGCGGGGAAAAGGGTGTCAGCCGGCGGAGTACCAGCTGGGCGGGACGGCGGTCTGCCGCCATCCGAAAAAAACTGAACCGGGGCTAGGGACTGGGGGGTGGTCTGTGTACCGTATAATAGGGTTCACAAATAGAATTTCAGACACGGGGGGTCGGGACGGGGTCTCCGCGGACGGGCCCGCAGGAGACCGCTGGGGACCGGGTTCAGAAGTGGGCTGGGTATTGGTGAGGGTTTGAGAGCCGGGCTGCCCAGTCTCTCTTATAGGGGAGTTCTGGCTCATCGGTAACACCGGGTTCCAAAAAGCTTGGTCAAGCTCGGGAAATTGGACAAAACTGTAGACGTCCAAGGGTTGAGGAGGATCAAGTCGTCGTATTCGGGGCCAAATGTAACCTTCGCAGAAATTAATGGAATTTCTCCGGCTCATATAAAAGCCAGAGAACAGCATCAAATTAAGCAGGGATCAACTTCAGTGCCCACTAATCTACTTCTATATAAAATAAGGCACCAAAATTGCACGGAAGCACCAGCTCTGAAACAAACAAAGAGCAGTGCATACACAAAGGTGAAGAATTGTAAGAAAGAGTGTGCTGGGGTGAGAACAGTGTCAATATTTTGGAAGTGAACTACCGAAATGGTAGTTGTAGGGAGGGGACGAAAAACCCAGGGTAGGGGCAGGGGACAGGACAGGTTTTGGGAAAAGGCAAAAAGGATGAAGTTTGGAATTTCAACCCGAACGCGTTGCAATCCACCAAACAAGGTATGAGGATGGGCCGTGCCCCATTCGAGCAGATTGGCCTCATTTCGACCATCGGTCGAAATAACTAAAGTCATAAAAAGAACTGGACATGGTATACGGGTACATACGTAGGATCGGCCGGACCTTACGGTACGGTCTAGGAATTCGAGGTACTACTTACCTGCAGTTTTTGCCTGTACGTATGTAACATACAAGCAAAACAAATAAACCGGAGGGAAAAACGACAAAGAACTGGAGGGGGAGGTGAACATACCAATTTAATTAACAAGCATACCACACATACGAAACATGCATACCTAGGAATCAAAAATACATACGTATGTAGGACCCAAAAGGGAGAAAAATTTTGGAGTTATTAGAATACATACGTATACTAATAAAGGATCGTAACGTGAGGGAGAAAGAGAAAAAGACATAAAAAACCCATTTTAGTTTAAATAGAAATCGTAAAAGAAGAATAATAAAAGTAATATAAATCGTATAAGTATACAAAAAATGTATAAATATACGAAAGGAAAACCCCAATTTTAGACTGAGAGAAAAACCCAAAAATTTAAAAATAATATAAAATAGAAATAATCGTACGTAGGGTCCTACAATTTTTCACCCTAGAAACATTTATACGAAAGTTAGACACATATACGTACATTTATACCACAAACAAACACGCAAACAATCATACAAACAAAGGACCCTACTTACGTATTTATTTACTGACGCGTCAGATTAATTAAAGTGAGTGGTGTAGGCCTACATTAATAATGTACAAAGAGGAGGAGGAAAGGGACAATTAGATTAGGGGGAAAGGGACGGGTGAGTATACCATGTCGGGCAGGGTGAAGGGTCTAACACTCCAGACCCTTTTTGAGTTACCACGTAGCGTAACCCTAATAAAAAATATGGGGGAGTAGGGTCCTGACCAGCAGGACCCCAGAGTTATCCTACATAACTCTAAAAACAGCTTACAAAACTTACAAAAATAAATCATTACGGGTTTTTCGTTTAGCGGTTTCTGGGCATGGGATTCGTAGATCATGGGGATAACGCATTAATAGGCTTGGGCAAGGGTGTCGTTTCGAGGGTAGCAACAACAAGATCCCAAATGTTGCTGGTATTGGCCTGCCATGTGCTCAGGCAACTAGGCGGGCTGCAAGTGCCTGAGATTATCGGGGTTTGGATAAGGTTACCGGAAATGACACTGTTCGTTACGGTAATACAAAATTTACCGGCCAGTGCCCGTAACTCGTCTGGGGTAAGGAGTGATGTCTGCCACATAGGGGTAGAAAGGGAATGGGACTTGGGGACTACGGACCAATCATATTTTTGCATAAGGTCATAACCAATAATAAAATCTTGGTACAGACCTTGGGCAACATGGAAGGGAAATAAATATTTGTGCCCGTTGCAATAAAACGGTATCTCACATTTCCCCAATATGTCAGGGGACGCGTCCTCCGCAGCTGTGGAGAATTTGGAAGCCGCAGAGGTATGAAGGGCAAGGGAGAGGGTACTGGAGGCATTTACGTGGTCGAAAAATGCCTTGGATATGTAGCAGGCATTCGCACCGGACTCCAAAAGGGCTAGGGCCTTCACACCAAAAATACTTACTAGCAGGTGGGGGCTTTTTTGGGAGGGCAGACGAGTACACTGGGACACGTAAAAAGGGGTAGTGTCAGTCAGGATTGCTTGGACGAGGTCACTGACGGGACCTGACTGTTCATGGTCAGGAGGATCTTGAGCCTCAGCGTCCTCGGCTTCGAAGGATTGATTTTGGTCATTCAGGTTGTTGAGCGGAGTGGGGTTGGGTTGGGTCTCAGGGTCCTCAGCCTCCGAAACCTGAGCGAAGGCATTTTGGGTAGGGAAGGTAGTAGGAATGACCGCTGGGGTTGGCAGCTGAGGCTCATTTATAACAGCAGGGGTGGGACTTTCTGTTTGATGGGCCAGCTCTCCCAGGAGAGCAGTGGGTTTGGGCTGGGTCTCAGGGTCCTCAACCTCTAAAACCTGAGTTGAGGCATTTTGGGTAGTGAGGGTAGTAGGGGAAGCCGCTGGGGTTGGCGGCTGGGGCTCATTGGTAGTAATAGGAATTAGGCTTTCGGGTGGCAAGGTTAGCTCTCCCATAGATTGGGATCGCTGACAAAGGTGGGGTCGAGGGAGTCGTTTGGGTTTGGGCAAAGAGTCGCTTCTGGTGGGCTCGTGGGGTTGGCAGAGTTGACCGGACATGTCCAGCTCCTCCATGCACTGACGAATTCGGCCCAGAAGGTTCAACAGCAGGCTTTCGAATTCTTCGAATTTTTGGCGGGTAAGGTTCATGGTTGAGGAGAAGTCCCCAGGAGACTTCTCAACAGCTTTAGGGAGTTTTGGGTACGATTCCTGCTGATGATCCTCCACCGGGCTAAGCGACTCTCGGGGATCCTGGAACATGTCGCCCAATTCAAAGCACGGAGCCCACTGGTCGGGGCCAAAGGGATTAGTGGAAATAGCAATAGGGGAGGCGTGGTCGTGACGAGCACGCTTGGAATGTCGGGAAACTATTTTCCAGGAGTAGTTTCCTCTGTTCCGCATGGGGTGGGAGTTTCCGGGGGCATTGCGAGTGGAGGCCGTGGTAGGGGTAGCTGTAGTGGGACCATCCTGGTGATGCGAGGTACTGGGGAGGTGTTACTGGCCCTCGCCAGTCAGCAACATCTCCCCAGGGCTTAGAATAAACTTAGGGGTGAGATGTGTACGTACTTTGTTAAATGTACGTACATGGTTTGTACGGGGTAAAATTTTGGGCGTCAACAGTGGATCAATTAGGGAGGGGATAGGTACTTGGATCTTGTTGGACGCTACGGGCTTCCCGTAGCATCCGCGAGGGGGAGTCCACTGCTGACGATTAAACCTTTCGCAACCTCGCAACACCAAGTTTTTCCTTGCTGGCTGGGGGCTACACTCCGGGTGGGTGGGTAGACAAGTCCGCGGCCTCCACTGACAAGTTCGTGTGCGTTTGGGCTCCAAAAATGAAAGGCGACGTTGGACAGGGTAAGGGGGTTCGACCTCGTGGTCAAACAGGCTGGGGGGTTTCGTAGATTGGGAGAAGGGTGGGGATGGGGTATACTACGTTAAACAAGAGGACACTGAGACCGTGGGGGACTGATGTGACTCCGGGTGATGGCCACTTGGTGAGAAATAGGGTAAGGGTTCGGGCTCCTCTGAGCTCCGATTGGCCGTCCGAGGGTTATCAGTCACTTCGTACGCGGGCGCCATATTAACTGGGTAGGGGTCAGACCGGGGGCGCACATCGGGGCTTACTGACGGCGCCCCAGGTTGGCGTTTCCCTGGTTCTGGAAAAGGCCATCGGAAGTGGGTTGATGACTAACTTGAGGACTGGGTTGGGGTTGGAGGTCACTCAAGTCACCTCCTTGTTGGCAAAGGGGGGTCCGCGCTTGGGGTTGGGGGCTGGCCATCACCTTCGGACTCGCCAACATACGTAGGAATCCGGGGTGGTTGGGCCCCAGGTTGTCGACTGCGCGTATACGGGTGGGGCAGTATTGCCACCCGTGCCCCTCTTGGGTGCACCAGAAGCACAACCTGGGCCCATGAGTTCTGGAGTTGTGGTTACGAGGGTAAGAATTGGAATTATTTCGAATTCCATATGGGCGGGGTTTGATCTGATCATGGGGGCCTTGGGATGGTTTCGTTCCACTAGAGGCCGTAATGGATTTGGCATGGCGTTTCGTGGACGGGCAGGTTTGCACTACCAGGGCTTCTCTAGTAGGCAAATGGGGTTTAGGGTATCCGGGGGTATGGGGGGGAATAATCATAAGAATACTCCAATGGGGTTTGATGGGGAGGGGGAGCCCATCCACGACACGCCGGGGCTTTGGGACAAAAACCCAGAGCGGGTTTTTTCTTGGGTTGGGGCTTTACGGACAGATGTTCCAGGGGAGTGGGGTTGGGGGGTGGGGCTTCTTCGCTCGGGTCAGAACCGTCCAAGTGAACCGTGGGGTCATGACGGGAGGGGCTTCCCCTACCTCCGTCCTGGGGGTAGTCCGACGAGGGGTGTAGATCGTCCTCGGGACTCAATCCTGACCCGAGGCGGATGTGGACGGAAGATCCGTGCTGCCCAGAACTTCCGACCACGGCCCCAAGGTCAGGAGGGGGTAGGTCAGGAGATCGGTCCACTCTGGGTTTGCTGTCAAAGGGGTCGTCTTCAGGGGGGCAATGATCCATTACAAACACGACACCAAAAAAACACAACTCACCAAATTAGTTATATACGTATATCCTATTTTTGGGCAGGACCGGGGGGCGATGGGGTAGGGTAGGGCAGGGTAGGATATACGTATATAACTCAAAATCGGGGTTCTCCGGCCAGGGACACGAAACTCCAACTGTACGTACGTATTCCGGGACCAAGAATCGGGGGGTTGGGTCGAATCTTCAATTCGACCTGAAATTGTTGGGGTCTCGTCCGGGGAGTAGCACCAATCCACCAGTTGGGAATTCAATCGTCCAACGGTACAGGGTTAGATTCCTGGCCGAGCCCCGGAGTCCAACGGAAAAATTTTTTCCAAAATTTGTATTTCCCTCCCAAAAAATTTTCTGGGTGAGGGGGGACTGATTGGGGTAAATTTAGGGCGGGCAGGGAGTTGCTGGTATAGTGGGGTTGGATTATCACTTGGCGTGGTCCAGGTGATAATCTAGGGGTAAAGTTGGTCTGCCCAACTATAATAAATAATTTCCAAAAGGATGGGAAAAAAATAACACAGCACTTAAAAATTCACAAAAATAGGCACGATGATAAAATAAACACACCACTCGTCCGCAGAAAGGAAAACGGGACTAATAAAATTCACGGGGGATTGACAGGAAGTCAGGCGTCTGACTGGGACTTTAAGCGATGCGTGGGCGGCGCTTTAAAGGGCCCAAGCAAAGTCAGGCGCCTGATAAGGGCTCAAGCGATGCGGGGGCGGGCCAAAAAAGTTAACACAAAGGTTTGCAATTGGGAATGACGTCAATTGCAGACCTTTGTGAATCCACACGAGGGGAATGGGTATATCAGACCGGCGGATCCAGTCAAGGTAAGTAAAATAGGGAGGGGGGAAAATTATGTAGGGTTCTAAAAAGAATTTTTGGGCTAAGGAGGGGGCTAGAAAAATTAATTTAGGGGAGGGGGAAAAATAGGAAAAATATTTCAGGGGGGAAAAATAAAAGGGGAGAGCCTAGAGCTGGCAGCCTAATGTAAAATAGGCTGACAGTAATAAAAAAAACAGGGGGAGAGCCTAGGGCGGGCAGCCTAATGTAAAATAGGCTGACAGTAATAAAAAAATTGGGGGGGGAGAGCCTAGGCCGGGCAGCCTAATGTAAAATATGAGGGAGCTAGGGATTTTAACCACTGAGCTCACGCCCCAAATTTTACAAGTGGAACCGTGCGCAAGAACGCTGACCTACGACTGCGGGTGGAGATATTTAGTCCAGGCGGCTCTCTACCACCGACTTGCCTCGCCAAGGGGGTAATGGATAATTTTTGGGGTACGCCCCCGGGGCGCCTAGCAAAACGGGGGGAACACGCACACGAAAATTAGGCTCAGATACAAATCAGCTCCGGGCTAATCCCAGAGCTCTACCTAGCTAAGAAAAGAGATCAAAGTAATTAAAGCTTAGTAAAATTAATTAATTAAAATAAATAACGGACAACTGGCAGGTTTATTGGGACTGCACAGGGCAAGGATATTACAAGAAAGTCCGTCCGGCGGTATCCGGACAGGACAGGCAAGGTACAGCGGGCTACCCGCACAATAACAGGAAAAGGGGCACAAAAGGGAACAGAAACAAAGGAAAGGGGGACCAGCAACAAAATTCGGGCGAGGGAACAGTACAACAAAACTGGGGGAGGGGAGTTAGCTAAAGAAGTTAGACCCAGGGGAGGGAACGGGGGCAACCCCGCTATACAGGAAGGGGAAAGGAAGGGGAGAGTTAGGAGTTAGACGAAAATGGATTAACAAGGGTGAATTTAGGTTAATTTTTAGAAGAGAAAGCAAATAAAAAGAACTTACGCTTTAGGTGTAGAAGTGCTATGGGTGGGGGCCCCCAACTCTCGGAACCGACCGCTCAGTAACTTGAAAAACTCCCAACTGACTATATTAAGTCTGAGTCAGCATCAAAGGGGAACAAACTGGAAAAAACCAGTTTTTGTCAGCGTCTGCTGACGTGCATGATCTGTCTTTGCAGACAGAACATAAAATTACAACATTTACTTAAAGGGGGATTTTTTGAGACCTTTTGGGAATTTTGGGAGAAAAATGGAAAAAGCGCGAAGTATAAATATTGGAGAGGGGGGTGATAGCGCAATCGCTATCACCCACATTACAATAGAAAACCCAGCATAGCTCTTCAGTTATACTGAAGTTTGTAGTTTTATAGCTTATTTGGTGCAATATAGGGTGAATAATGCTGGTTATTGTAAGCCTCTCTGAGCTTTTGTGGACTATAACAGAATACAATATAGATACAATATATACAATATAATTAATATAATGAAATCAGATCTAATGTTTTAGGCCAATGCTCGTGGTCAAGAAAGAGTCACTCCGCCTGAGCAGATGGGAGGTATTGCTGGTGCGCTGGCCCGCGCCTTGGCTGAGCGCCGCACCCAGATTGTGGAAAGTGATGGTAGGAGAATTTTTAATCATCTTTAATTTAATTTAAATTTTAATTTTTAATTTAATAATCTTTTGGTGTTTTTGTTTTTGTCGTGAGTTCGGCCGTACGTATTGATTTGGCGTATTGTCACAAAAATGCAGTTATCACGTCTCTTAACACTATTTCTGTTGAACAGGTTCCAAATAGTCTTACTGGACGTCTGTCTTGCATTTATTGTGCGGGCTTGCTCTGAAAAAGATTAGTGTTTATACGCACTTATACACGTGTGTACTGTTGTTTGTTATGCAAAGACAGTTTTCTTGACATGCGCGGACAATTTAGCTATCAGCGTTACCACGAAAATCATGTCAACATCTGTTAAACAATTTTTTGTAATCTAAGATAAGTTTTTACTAATAGCTTATTGATAAACCGTTATTATCAAAACTTCTTCGGTTTTGTGTTTGCATCTGTTTTTTTATGTTTTTTGTTTGCAGAAGACGAGACAGACGAATCCAGTGATGATGAGGAATGGGATGACTAAAAAGTGAAGGATTACAAAAATTACAAATATTTTGTGAGGCTTTCTGATATAATAATAATATGATTGTTTGATTAATTTTTTACAGAAAAAAACTGTGCCGGCTGCCCGGGGGGGGCCTGGATGTTCTGAAATGTAGCCTAGTTTCTTGTTTTGAAAATTGTGTCAGATGTATTGTTGATAGTAATAGTTTGTTCTTGGCTATGTGTTAACTTCGAACTGTGATTATGGAAGAAAAATCAATGAAAAACGCCTGTCCTAGCCCTACAACCTTCGCTCAGTCGCTGGAAAGGTGAAGCCGAAACACTGGAAAGCCGGTGGGTGCGCAGTTGAATCAGCGCGGAGGGGGAGGGCAGGCGTTTTTGATTCTTCTATGATTCGGTTAGGAATAGGGTGTCACCCTTTTTTCTTGTAAACAATTTTTGCCCATTGAGATGATAATGAGTAACTAATTTTTTTGACATGTTAGAGGTAAGTGCGCAAGTGCCTTATTTTGTACGTATATTGGATGGTTTTTTGTGGTTATTTTATCTATACAGTGACACTTTGTTTGTAACTCTCGAAACTTTTTTAATTCAAATTTTGGATTTTTTGCTACTTTTGTATCTTTGCACAATGCGTGCGTCTGCATGTACAATGATCAAACTGATAACTGTTCCTGTATGTATTGTTTTGTATATTATGTTTAAACCTTTTTATATTCATGCAAATGTGAAGAAAATTGTATATACGTACGCTGAAATTGAAGCGTGGGAATTAGTTGTTTGAAAAGTTTCATCAGTGTCTATACTTGCAAAATGCAAACTATGCAGAACCCTACTCCTGCATTGTCGAGTTTTTTTTCTTTATCACATGTTTGGAGGCTCGAAACGTTTTGTTGAAATAACCATTAAATCCCATTGATTAGAGATGGTAGTGTTACCCTGTTGTTTCGGTGAGCAACACTGTTATAATAAAATGTTGTCGCAATTGATTATTGTTGTCTTGCTGGTCGCTTCTTTGTCTATGTTTACTTTACCGTAATTAACCGGTGAGTTTTTATGTAACCGTTTTATCTTGGTTATTATTTGCAACTTTATTGTGCGTATGTGTTTAATATTGCCTTTTATGTAGGTACTGATTAAACTAATGTGTTTGTCTTAGAGGTGTTGTAGGATAGGTAAGATAGGTCGATTTATTTCGACATTTATAGATCATTCAACATGGACTTAGTCTTCTGTTTTTCGCTAGAATTTTTGCAGACTGCTTGCCAGCTAGTATTGAATAGGGCTGTTCCGATAAAAGATTCTCCGCGTCGGCCCAATGACTCCTCCGGGCCGAGCTTGGAGCCCGCTACAAGGTCCGTGCCCGGAGCCCGCTACAAGGCCCAGTCAGCCCGGCCCGGAGCCCGGTACAAGGCCTGGACGGTCCGAGCCAATGCCGATATGAAAATCGAAATATGACAGCTCAGATTTACACACAAATTTACATATTATTAGGGAATAATTTAAATACAAGCAGCTTTGTAACATGATTTATGGCAAGAGTATAATAAGCATACCCCCCCTCCGTTTGGTGGGGGGGGGTAGTCAGAAGTGGTCCCCGTTTGTGAGGGTGGTCGCTGAAAGAGGTCCCCGTTGGGAGGGGGGTCGCTCAAGCAGGCTAAGTTTGGCTCATTCTGATTGGCTGTTGGCGACCCCCCCCCAAACGGGGACCACTCTTTGTGACCCCCCCCAAACGGGACCCATTTTCGAATAGAACAAAAACTACCGTAATCCTCTGCTCTACCCCCCCCCCCCCACCAAACGGAGGGGGGGGTTTCTGCAATCTGATTGGCTGTTGGCTACCCCCACACCAAACGGGGGACCTCTTTTTGGCTACCCCCCCCCCACCAAACGGAGGGGGGTATGCGATGTCGATTTGGTCGACCCCCCCCCAACCGGGGGAACATTCGCGTATTGTGGTCGGAGCACCGTTACGCAATGCCAGGAAGAGTAGCCCTCTAGTGGCTTACTCTTCTTCTATAATATAAGGGAATTATGGACTCTTGTTTATGGGTTATGGTTTAAGCACTACTGTTTAATAGTCTGAGCATTAGTCTTGTAGCCTTGATATATATATATATATATATATATATATATATATATATATATATATATATATATATATATATATATATATATATATATATATATATATATATATATATATAGTAGAATGTTTTGACGATCAATTGACATCGGAATCAAAACAGTTTTGACGCAGGTTTTGATTTTTGATGCACTAAATCAAATCAAATCACTTAAAAATTTAGACAGAAAAAATCAATCAAATCAAATCTAATAAAAATTTATGGTAAAGAAAATCCATCAAATCAAATCAGTAGTTTTTTCAAGACAAGGTTTTGATTTGATTTGATGATTTTTGATGTGTTTTGATTTTTACCTGTTCTGGTATAATTTATATCAGATTAGCCGTAAAATGTAACCAAAAATTAAGTTTCAAGCTTTCAAGTTTTGAAAATCTCTAGCTTTTCAATGATACTATTTGGAATTCCAATGAATTCATTAATAGTAGAATAGAATGCTATAGTCCAAGTGAAAATAAGTGACTGTAGCTTTTGCTGTATGTAGGTATTTTTGGTAACTTATCAACCCAGACCAATTAATAAAGTTAGCCATAAAAGTGTACTCACTCTTAAAAAGACTCCTGTAGAAATTACAGGAATTCTTGTAGTTTTCTACAAAAGTGCTCCTGTGCGGTCAGTCACTAGCGGAGCTTCCTGTATTTTCCACAAAAGTAATTTTTGTATTTTTTACCGGTCTCTGGAATAGTAAAAATTACAGGAGTTTCCTGTAGAAAATACAAAGCAAACCTGTAGTTTTTATTACAGGAATTTCCTGTAGAAAATACTAAAGAAACCTGTAGTTTTGTTCGACTTTTTTTACAATCCTATATCAGATACCAAACCTGTATTTTTTACAAGACAAAACCTGTAAATTTTACTGGAGCGACCTGTTATTTCAGAAGGGAGGGGGCAGGTGTGGGGGGCGGCCGCTCCCAAAACAATATTTTCGGCAGGGAGCGGCCGTTACAAAAAAAATCACCCACTGGGTGTTGGCAAACTGAAAATTTGAAAAAATTCAAAAATTTCAGTCTTCAAAAATTATGACCACTGTCGCCCTTATATACAAAATTTGCGTTATCAGCGTATCGAGTACTTTCCTGTGAGCAAACCTGTAAACCAGTGAAAACTACAGGTTTCATTAGTACTGAATACTGGTCTATCTTGTAATCCATTCTACCAAAGTATGTCCGGTAAACACTACCAACGATGACCTGTAGAAATTACAAGACTCAACCTGTATTTTCTACAAAAGCTTTTGTACTTATCATCTACAAAAGTGATTCCTGTAGTTTCTACAGGAACATTTCTAAGAGTGCTTTTCTTGAGACAAAATTGGGATTAATTCCCAATTTGTGTATGTATATTGTAAAACTGGATAATTCGCGAAATCCCAGAAAATTTCAGGGATTTTACAAAATCCTTAACACTTTCAAGAAAATTGTGAAGCTTAAGTTAAAGCTTGTTTATTTAACAGATCTCCTGAACGATTGATTGAGGGATTTCACAGAATCCCATGTCGCTTCCAGGAAAACCGTGAAAGTGTTGAGTCCGTTGAATTGCATCAATTTTTTGTTGTATATTTGTAAACTGTTATTAAATTTTTCCCGAAGTAATGATTTATTCCATAATTTCATATTATTCCCAAAATTATCAATCTATAAAGTAAAGACTAACACTGGTTTGCACCATATGTGATTTAGCAATAATTAGCGAATTTTGTGCTAAGCAGTTGCTTAGCAAGTGCTTAATCCCAAACTCCTTGCACCAAATCTGATTAAGTTAATCAACTGCTAAACAGATGCTAATCAGGTGCTCAAGAAGTAAATATTTAATCCTATTCTGGAGGAGGATTAACTGTGAAATTCCTGCTAATTTTTCAAAATTATTACTCTATCCCATGTGCGTGCTTGATAGCTATAGGTTTCCCATGTTGCTGCAAATAGCAAGAAACCAAATTAAAAAGTTCGCTAAACAAAAATTTTCAAATTTTCAAAGTTTAGCGAGACGAAAGCATTTTAAGATTCTTAAATATTTGGAAATATTCGACACGTTTAGTTTCATTTAATACAGTCAAGAGTACATAATATATAAGAGTGTGACAGCAGGCAAGCTCTCTGTTATCAGCTGCAGGTACATGCTCTGCACGCTAAGGGCTGACCCCCCCCACAAATGTGTATGTGCTCTTCAAAGAAATTTGGCCGCTACGCTTGCATGCTGAAGCTCGAAAACACAACTACTCAGTTGGTTCAATGTGCGTCTGTTGCGAGCTTTAACACGCAAAGATAGCGTGCGAATTTCTTTGAAGAGCACATACACGTTTGTGGGGGGGGGGTCAGCCGTTAGCGAACATAGCATGTACCTACAGCTGATAACAGAGAGCTTGCCTGCTGTCACACTCTTATGTATTATGTACTCTTGATACAGTTAACACAACTACAGTACTCATCCCAGATCATGTATAATTCAACCGATTCAATTCAAAAATTGATTTCTTGCATCAATTTAAAGACTACTTATGTATTTCCTGAGAAAAAGTTAAGCAAATGATTAGCAGCTGCGACAGTTCTTGCAATCACATGATAATGGCTTAAAGTCCCCGTAGCTGATTGGTTCAAATACATAAATCCAGCATTTTTATTGGCCATTTCTTGGAAATGTTAACCATTTGCTAAGCAACTGCTAAACTGATGATCTGTTAATCAATTGCTAATCAGATGTGGTGCAAAGGAGTTGTTGCTAAGCAAATGCTCAAGATTAGCACTTGTTTAGCTGATCATTTGGTCTGCGGATTAGCAAATGCTTAGCAAATAGTTAATCACATTTGGTGCAAACGGCAGTAAAAGCCATACGGGGCTGTATTTTTGTTTGTATGTTATTTTTATCATTATTAAACTTACGCAAACTGGAAATTTTCGCCATAACTTGCATCGTGATCACACCACACGGACAAGCTGACAGTCATTCGAATCCCCTCATCAAGTCCTACAACTTATTCTTCGACTCCTTACGGTTTAAGAGATAACAGCGAAAACTGATTTTCGAGATCCAAAACTGACCAGTTTCCGAAATATTGCAAGATTTTGACAGTTTAAACACGCTGGTCCGTCCGTCAAATATCGTCCACATTTGTACTCCTTTAGGAGATGTTATGCCTGTGTAGAATATTTCCTTGATTTTATCCTAAATTATTCAAAAGTGAGTGCTAACTTCATCAAAAATCAATCTAAATTTGACTGCTGTGTACGGTCCAACGCCGTACATAGCTAATACATCTTCTCCGCCATTTTGATTATAACTTTATTCATTCTGGTTTTCCAACTCTGGGATAGTCGGCGGCTTTGGGCGCCATTTTGATTACTGCTACACTCCGGTCTGACTTGACTGTCAATTGGGGGCCATTTTGGGGTTACACCCATATTTCCATTTCGGATCTATATACGGTTTGTTGTTTGTTTTTGGGGGGTTTGTAATTCAGTTGTGTGCTTCCCCAAATTATTTATACAGTTTATGTTTGGTTCTGTACAATCATCTTAAGTTTGGGTGCTTTATTATGTTTCGGAATTATTTGGTTTTGTTATTTTTGTAAAGTAAATCCGTGAAATTAGGGCGTGTCGTCTATTTTAAATAGGTTAGCGAATAAGTAGGAGGAGTCAGACATATTACACACTCTACTCGAACATCTTTACTGCAATCAAATCGTTCATTTACTTGAATATTCCAAATTCCACAAACTGGCGACCGTAACTCCGAGTAAATATGTCTGATTCTTCCCCCTGACTTACTCGCTACCTCAAAAAATTGCGGGACGGCACTGCCCGACTTTTTTCCGAATTACCAACCGGGCAAGCACCCGAAAGTTCAGATAGTTTTCTAAATCAACAATTTTTTCAAAAACGTCGGTCCACAAACTTGGGGGGAACCGAGCTGGGGGGGTCAACCCCCCCCCCAAATTTCTGGGGGTGCGGGCGTATCTGCACGGGTATCAGTTGGGGAGCGGGGGAGACAGAATCTCCCCCAAAATGTTCAAAATTTTTCCCAAAACCAGAACCCCCCCACAATTCCACCGATCTCCCCCAAAATTTCGGGGCTGTTGGGGGGTCTGAAAATGTTGTAGGTGTACGCAGGTGTACCTCAGTGGAGGTGTTAGGGGGATCAAATCTCCCCCAAAATTCTCAGAACCCCCCCCCCCCAAAATCCCATAAATTCCCCCCAAAATTTCCAGAATCTCCCCCAAAATTCTCAGAATCTCCCCCAAAATTCAACAAATTCTCCCCAGAACTTTTTGAGCAATCCACCTCATTTCAGTTTGCAGATTCCTCAATCTGCACCCCCCAAGTCATAATTTCGTCGCCAGCCCCAAATTCCGAATTTGATCAATTGCAGGAGGAACTCCCCCAACCCCAAAATCAAGATTTTTCTCAACCAGAAAATTCGGAAAATCGGCTTTCCCAAAATTCAGTCCCTTCACCTATAATTTTTCGGGGGGCTGTCCGCCCTCCTACCCCCCCTCGCACCAGACGTAATTTTACTGCTGGAGAAATTTTGCCCACAGGGAAAACCTCCAGCAGTAATTTTAATTTCTCTGGTGCTCTACAAAATACTTGGGGGGGACCTACGGAGTTACACCTATCAAACTTGCGCTCCCCCCAATCCACAAGGGTTATCCCTTCCCAAAATTTGCAGCAGAATCATACACTGGACCAGCGGGAGACCCGGGTCAAAACGATTGGGGGGCCAGTTTCTGCACCCCCACAAATCACTCCCCAGCCTGTAGGAAATCCCACTACCCCCCAACATTCAGAAAATTCAAATTTTCGACGTGATTTCGACGATTTCATCTCTCCCCGGTTCGACGCTGCCAAGGCAGCCAAAGAAGTAGTTTCTGCCTTGTTGGGCTCGGGGGAAGCCCCCCAGAAATCATCTGTCCCCCCTTCAAATATGTATTCTCAGTCAGGAATACCCCAAAATTCTGCTAACATTTCAAATAATGTGGGTTTTTCTTCTGATCAGGCAGGTGGGGGGGCGCCCCCCCCAAAATCACGGGATTTTCCAACCTGCTCAAATTCCAGTGGCGGGTGACCAACCTCCTCCTAGTTCGGGTGATTCCGAACCAGGATCTGTTTATGATTCTGCTTGTACTCAATATTCTGTGGTTTTGATCCAGCCTGGAGGGGACCCTATACCCCCCCCCTATCTACGTATCTACCCCAACCTGTCTACTCCGGGGAAAATTTCCAAAATTTTCAAAATTTCCAAAATTCTCAGAATACGTATGCAACCGGGTCTACAACCCAAATACCCCATCCTTCTCATATTGGTGGGATCGTTTTTCCTCGGAATCAGCACGGAAATTTGCTACCAAACCAACAAATTGCCCCTTCTCACATTCAAATTCAGAAAAACCCAATTTGTCAGGGGGGCCCTTCCGCCCCACGTTTGTATCATACTCAGCCTCCTCCCTCTCCACCTTTGCAAATTCCCCCTCCTACATCTCAAAATCCACCATTGGCCTCCCCAGAAAGAATGGCCAACCAGAATTTTTTGAATCAAGGGGATCCTCGCTATTACCCCGTCCACCCGAGGTCTTATGGCCAACATTTGTACGAAGGTATTCAACTTGCAGCCCCAGAACCCCATATGCAACAACAATTACCCCAACTCCGCTATCAGCCCCCAAATTCACAACACCCTGAGGGTCTATATCTTGTACGTACCCCAGCAAATTTCAATTATGACCGTTTGGAACAACAAGTTTTCGAAAACCCAGTTATTCGGGAATTAGACAATAATCATTTGTGGGAGGGGTGCCAACAAAATTTGCCCCCACTACAGGTCCCTCCACTTTTACCACAGCAGGTCCCCAACAATCCCTACTATATGGCGGAGATGGTGGCCTCGCATGCGGGTGCGGCTGATTATGTATCAGAAAATCGCCATGCAGGAACGGCTGAAGTTCCGCGGCAGCAAGAGCAGCGCACGCCCGCGCTTTCCCTAAGGGAAGGTAAAGGCGTAGCGTTGGCTCCTGCTGGGGGCGCCCCTTCTTCGGGAGGCTCGCCCTCAGTACAGCAAGATTTTGTCGCGGGGCCTCCTTCGGCGCCTACCCAGCTGTATCCGGCTTGCGAACAGTCACCACCTCCCCCTCCACCATCCCAACAAAATTCAAATTCACCTCCTCCCTCAAAATTTTCGGAACCTCCTTCATCTGCGGGCACCCACTCAAATTATTCAGTCAATAACGTGGGTAAAAAACCGGGAATCCCTAAAAGTCCGCGACACCCAACTCCTACTACTATGGAAGCTACCGACATTTCAGTTCCAAAATTTGACACGGGTCTTTTTCGGTATTATTTAGAAGTTTTACGGGATGTCCCCCGGTATGACCCCAAGTATGCATATTTCGAGGATTGGTTACCCCAATTTGAGTCGGCAGTGGCAGTTCATGCAGTGCCTCAAGAGCAGTGGGGGCGCCTCCTTTGGAACAAATTAACGGGGAAGGCTCAAATTTTTGCCTCTCGCTGTGGCCCACAGGTCGTGGAGTCTTATTCAGGATTTTTAGAACTTATCAAATCACAATTTACAAAACCGCAACTTTCTCTGCGGGAGCGGCTCTCGGCTTTCGCACACCGAAAGCAACTTCCCAACGAGTCCGTTCGACATTATATTTCGGAATTGCAAGCAATGGCCCTCGACCTGTGGGACACACAAGAAGAGCGCGAACAAGAATGCGTTCAACAACTTTTTGCGGGGGTGCATGACAAATTTGCTTCCGCTTTGGCCACTCTTTATTTACATGAACGCCCCACTATGCAGGACGTCCGCCGCATCATTGACCGTTTGGAATCTAGGGAGGCCCGTCCCATGGAGGGTGATACCCTCTCGTATGATCTGCCAATTTACTATGTCGAAGAGGGGGGCACCGACAAAAAAACCCAGCCCTCAAAAACCACCGAAACTCCTTCACAGTCCAACCTCGAGGTTGCGGCTTCCCGTCTAGGTTTTCGGGAAATGAAGGACTGGTTTGAACAACACCTTCAGGAAGCTTTAAGTAAATGGGAGGAGGAAAAACGGAAAAAAATTTCTGCCCCTTGCCGATATTGTAAAAAGCGGGGCCATCCATCTGAAAAATGTTGGGAACGTTACCCCTCTAAAGCCCCTCCTGACTACAGAAATCGCCCACCCCCAGAAAGGGTCGACCATGTTATGTATTCACAAAATGCCTACCCTTCTCAATATCCGGGGCCCTCAAACTATCAACAACAATATTACCCCACAAATTATAACCCTGCTCCCTTATTATCTCAATACGTACCCCCACCTCAAAATTCTCCCCCAGTTCAATCCTCTGTTCCCCCTCAAAATTTTCAACCTGTACAAAACCCGGGAGTTCAAACTACGTATATTCAGGGGCAAAATCCTCAACCAGCGGCGGCTGCGACCTCGGCGACGCCCACTCCGGCACCATTCCAGCGCACTGTTTCCCTACAAAATGCTGGAGTGCCAAATCTGTCTCAGACTTTTGTGCGCGCTTCGGATTCGGGAGTTGTGGGAAATCCTACACCTTCCTTGGGTGGGAAGCCCCCACTACCCTCCCAAGGTATGACTTTACAACAAGCAAATCAAATGTTTGAGCAATTTAATATTTCAGTGGACTCCGCTCAGCAAGGCTCAGCAGTGCGCTCAGCAAGGCCTCAAAAGGGGAGGAACCTGCTCCCTCTACCCCTCCCGTTTCAGAAACAGTAAATACTTTAGACTCACAACATTTGGATTTAACTATGTCTCAAGAACAACTGTGCAATGTTTTTTCTAAAATGGTTCTCAATTTTAATAATTTACGTTCTATTCAACAGGAAACTTTTAATTTTATGCAACAATATTATGACGTTCTTTCCCAACAAATTCGGGACGTGGCTTTTCTTTTAACACGTACCTGCCCTGACCACCCAGAATTTGAGTCTATTATGTCTCTTGAGGAACACCCCTCCCCCTCTTGGACAGCGGGCTTTTCTCCGGTTTTGGGAGGGGCACCCCCTACTCCCTCAGCTGAGTGCCGGGCCCAGACGGCCTCGGTGGCCACAGAAACACAGGAAACTTCTACATCTACGCTAGTTCAACAGGAGGAAAAACCTCTGTTGGGGCATCTGACTTCAATTGCAGTAACTCCTGGGGGTCCCTCCGACCTGGAATCCGAACAGGTCCTTGCCGCCGCTGATAATATGCCAGCTTTAGTGGTCATGTCTGGCACAACAAAAATTTTGGCAATTATTGATTCAGGGGCTTCAATTTCAATTATCAGTCCCCGGACAGTGCAACGAATTTTGGCGGGTGGGGCTGATGTCCGGTTCGACCGTCCAGATCCAATTACGGCAGTAACTTCTAGTAATGCTCCCCTCGAAATTTCTGCAAAAGTTTTTGTAATTTTTTCTATTGGTTGCAAAGAATATGGTTGGTCTTTTCATATGGCCCCACAATTTTATCGGGATATGCTCACTGGTACAGACTTTATGAAAACCTTTCATTGGGATTTATTATTTTCCACAAACGAAGTTAATATGCAAGGCTGTACCTTTACTTTCATCAACTGAAATTCGGTCTGAATTTTTGGCAAATTGGCGCGATGAAGCACCCGCAGTCATGGCCGTTGATATTTGTGTACCCCCCTCCTCGGAGGTATGGGCCCCTGCCCGTATCTCCTCCACTGTCCGGGGTCCTTTGTGTTTTTTCAACCCTATGGAGTCTCTTATGGCTGATTACAAAATTTTACCTTATGCGGGAGTGGTTCAAATTTTAGAAAATTTCTTCGAATTTCTGATGGTCAATCCTACTTCAACAACTGTTCAGGTTCCTCGGTCGACTGTCATTGGTTCAGTCGCCCCTGTGCAGGATTACTCGGCCCAAACACCTTGCCCGGGGGCAAATTCTATTTTTACACCGGCACAAGTACATTTGGAAGAATTTTCTCGGGATCTGATTTACGCAGTTGATACATGTATGGGCATGCCTCCCTTTCGAGAAGGGTCGCCTTTCGATCCATATTTGAAACATTCACTGCAAGATGATATGGAAATTGTTCTTCACTGCCCAGAAGAAGGCATGGACGCTGACATTTTTTCGAAAGAGGGGGTAGGCCACCCCCTCTAACAAGAACAAGAACAAGAACACCTTGAGATCATAAAAGAAAACACGAGTTTAGCAAAAGCTTTAGCTGCCCCCCCTGAGCCACCAAAATTTTCGAAAGAGGGGGTAGCCACCCCCTCATCACCTGGAATTGGACCTTTAACACCATGCTTAATTCCTTCTGATCAATTGTCTCCTTTACCAGCAAATTTAAAACGCCCCTTACCTCTGATATCTGTGGGTTTTTCTGACATGGTGCAATACTGGGTCGAGTTGCCCTGCCGAGGTCAGGTGGAACCTGCTGTCACTGAAGACTGTCTGGACCCTGGTCTAGACGGCCCTCTTGACGGACCTCCCGGTGCGGTATCCCCACAGGGAAGCCAAACTGGGAGGAATGATATTCCACCTGCCCTCTCCGAGGACCTGGCCATAGAAAAAGAACTTGAACCTCCCGTCCAAGGATCTTGGGTACCGGTAAAATTTCTTAGATCTTTTCATCCAGGGGAGACTGGATATACGTATTTAAATAGAGAAGAACTTCTACAAAAGCGCATCACGCCTGATTCGGAGTCCGCAACGGTGGATTCCCCAAACGGGAATGCCACGCAACAAAAACTGGTTGAATTAGTCAATTCACCAGCGTTTGCGGACGCCGAAAAACGTGCTCTCTTGAACCAAAAAATTCAATTTTTGGATTGTTGTTTAACTCGACGAAATCGGCGCCGTTTGCGTCTCATGATTCTAAATTTTCCAGATATCTGGGATGCAGCTGGAGGTTGTGGAAAAACCGATATAGATTATCACTATATTGAAATTGAGCCGGGAAAACGCCCAATAAAGGCACGGGCCTATAAAGTCAACCCTGCTCAAAAACAAATTATTGATGCCAAATTGGCAGCATTTCTTGAACAAGGACTCATACAGCCCTCTAGAAGTCCCTGGGCCTCCCCAATTATTTTAGTCGCAAAGAAAGACGGGGATTGGCGTCTTTGTGTAGATTATCGGAAATTAAATGCTATTACTAAAAAAGATTGTTATCCTATTCCTTATATTCATGGCTTATTTGAATCAATTTTGGGTCATTCAATTTTTTCCAAATTAGATCTGGCTTCGGGTTTTCATCAAATTCCTATTTATCCCCCTGATTGTGAAAAAACCGCTTTTATAACACACTCAGGGCTGTATGAATTCAAGGTCATGCCCTTTGGCCTTTGCAATGCTCCCTCGACCTTCCAGCGCATCATAGACCGGATAATGGAAGGCTTTACAGTTTATATCGATGATGTTCTAATCACTAGTTCTACTGAAATTGATCACTTGGACAAACTTTTGGAGGTCTTTTTACGTTGTTCAAGAGAGCGCGTTATTCTGAAACTTTCAAAATGTGAATTTGCCAAATCTCAAATGCCCTTTTTGGGACACGTACTCTCCGCGTCTGGGATTTCCACCGATCCGGAAAAAATTCGGGTCGTCAAAGATTTTCCTGTTCCTCAGAATGTTAAAGATATTCAAAGTTTCCTTGGTCTCGCTGGTTATTATAGACGTTTTGTTCCAAATTTTTCTAAAATTGCCCATCCCTTGAATTCTTTACTTAAAAAGGACGCTGAATTTGTCTGGAGTAGTGCGTGTCAACTGGCATTTGAAACTTTAAAAGAAAAACTTATCACTGCTCCGGTGCTAGTATATCCTGATTTTTCAAAACGGTTCACTTTAGCCACGGATGCCAGTTTCCAGGGCATTGCAGCCGTGCTCCAACAAACGGATGATCAAGGTAAATTCCATCCGGTTGCATATGCCGCCAGGGCGTTGAATACCGCTGAAAAGAACTACCACGTCACCGAATTGGAGGCGTTGGCTATATTTTTCGGTATTTCTTATTTTCAACATTATTTGATTCTTTACGAATTTGACGTAATTACCGACCATAAAGCCTTAGAATATATGTTGGGTGACCAAGTGGTCCCTAAAACGGCTTTAGGCCGCATTGCCCGTTGGCGGTCATTTTTGCGATCCTTTCGATTCCGTGTGATTCAGCGCCCTGGCATCACAAATGGGGCTCCAGATGCCTTATCTCGTAATCCTCCTCTAGAGGCCGGCTCTTTCGCTGACCATCCCAAAATTCCTGAGTTTTTATTTGCAATCATGAATCTAGAGGAGGAATACGAAGGGCCGGAGGACCCACTGGCATCCGAGGCAGGTATTGAAATCTGGAAACAAGCTTTACAGTCCGACCTTTTTACAGCTAATATGATGAATTTTCTTCAGAATAAACTTCTCCCACAAAATCCAGTTGAAGCTTATAACATACGTAAAACTTCTTCCGATTACTATATTGAAAACGATATACTACGCCGGAAACTAAAATTTAGACGTCGTGATGCGCTTAAACTTATTGTGGTACCTAAAGATTGTAGAAAATATGTATTCGATGAATGCCATAATACTCTATTTGGTGGTTGTCATAATGGGAGGGACCGAACTCAGGGCATGATCGCCAACAAATACTTCTGGGAAACTTTAACACAAGATGTAAATAAATTCATTGATGCTTGTCAAGTGTGTGCAGCCTGTAATCCCGGGCCTAAAAAACCACAGGCTTGGATGCGTTTTTTCACACCGGTGGAGGCTCCCTTTGAGCGACTTTCTATGGATGTTATGCATGCCCCTACTACCCCTTCAGGAAATTCTAAAGTCTTGGTCGTCGTCGATTTTCTAACTCGTTGGGGGTGGGCTTTTCCTATGCAAAATGAACAAACTCATACTATCGCCAAAAATTTTGCTGAAAACATTTTTGCAGTGCATGGGGCCCCTAGAGAAATTCTCACTGATCGGGGTGCCCCCTTCTGTTCATCTCTTATGGAGGAATTGTGTAAACTTATGGGTACTAAAAAAGTACGAACTACCGCCTACCACCCCCAAACCAACGGGGCATGCGAACGTTTAAACGGTACCCTAAAAGGTTTATTACGAAAAGCTCTTCTAGGTTTTGCTAGGCAATGGGACGAATTAATCCCATGGGTTTTGTTTGTTTACCGTTCAACCCCACATTCCTCCACCGGAGAATCGCCGTACTATCTTTTATTTGGACGGGATCCCAGGCTGTACTCTCAAAATTTTCTTACTCAAACTGATCCTCTTACCCAAAATTTTACACCGTCATACGTACAAGATTTACGTGAAAAATTACAATATTCTCGACAAGTTCTGAAAGAATATACGCGTGAAATTCTTGAAAAACGCATGACGCAAAAACGAAAGTTATCGAATATAAAGAAGAAATGTTGGTCTGGAAAGATGTTTCCCAAGCAAATATTCCTAAAGGTGCCAGTAGAAAATACCTCCCTATGTTTGAAGGTCCCTTTCGGGTTGTAAAAGTTGTTTCCCCCACAAATGTAGAGATTTTGTCCCTGAATCGTGTTGATGCTACCCCGGAATTGATTCATGTAAACCGGTTAAAACCTTTTCAGGTATAATTGTCTGTTGGGGCCCATTAATTTAGTTAAATTTTATTTATAAAATCCTTTATATGATTTTTTTCTTTTCTTTAAAAAGTTTTTGAATTCTCACACTAGAATAAATTCTACAAATTCTAAATTCCTTGACCTCATCTTTATAATAAAGGGTAAAAACACCCTTAGAATTTATTTGTGTTACCCTGTACTATTGCCTATATATTTTAATCTCAATAATTTTACTTCTTTCTTTCCCATTTATTTTTTCTAACCATTTACACATTTTAAACTATTTACACATTTTAGCTCCATTTTATATTGCATCTTTGTTTTGTCTGTATTACTGTTGTGCTATGTTAATTTTCTTATTTAGTACGCGTTTTCCTCCTTGTTTCCTTTGCCTTTTGCCTCCGCCATTGGAGATTCGGATTCACAGCTGCCTGGTTGCAATTTTACACCACACTTGCAATAATTTCACTTTCACTTCTGATTTATTTTAAGGTACAAGTCTTTTTCACCACAGATCCAATTGCTTCCAAGGAGTAACCGGTGGCGGTGTTCATCTTATGGAGTGAAGATGATCGTGGGATCTCACCCGGACCTACCCTAAGTTTTCAAATACTGTTGGTAAGAATTTTTGAATTGTTTCTATGCTTGGTTTGGACGCTACGGGTTGGCTGCAGACGGCCCAGGCGTTTTGTTCCGGGCATACCCACAATTTGCTTGTTCCAATTTTTGTAAATAGCTCACTTTCACGTTTTCATTTTCTAGAAATGTTCCCTTGGGCCGGCCACGGCGCGCAGGTCGGTTCTAGCCAAATTAAATTTTTATTGTTAACTTGAACGGAAAGAATTTGCATGGTAATCCAACAGTTGAATGCTGTGGGGGGGAACACATAGATGTTTATTATTAACAAATCTCTGTTCTGCGAAATTTTTTTTAAATTCTGTGCCGAGGTCGGCACAGTCGAAAATGAAACTGGACTGGGGTGGCTACAATTTCGTGTGCTGGAAGCCCTATACATGCCATTTTAAAAATCGTAATGTGAACAATTTTGGTCCAGTAAATCTTGACCTAGGCCGTTTTTCACTTTTACCCTGCATTTTGTTCACGTGGTTTTACTGTGCCGACCTCGGCACAAGCTCAATGTTCACTCCGTCCACCGGTCTGTCAGGCACGTGCTGCGATTAGGCATGTTGTGTTCACACGTACACATATTAACTCTGCTTTAATTATCCTCTAGTTTTAACCTATAATTTTATTAATTTTGTGACTAATTATTTTTGTTTTATGTTTCAGGTTCCTACCCTCTTGGGTTCCTGGTACCGGTCCCCTGATTGTGGTATATGTTTTCTGTTTTTGTACTGTTTGAACGGCAGGGGTTGTAAAATTTTTCTGTTTACTTAAAAAATCTTTTGCTATTATTTAAAAATATTTTTGCTCGACTGGGAGAAAATTCTGTTCTCAAAAAGAACACGACTCCTATGTTTATGCCGCATGGGTTTGGGGAAAAAGTTTTTAATTTATTTTGTTGTAGGTTATGTTGCCTTTTACTACCTTACAACATTCGCTTTTAGTACGCTAAAGCAAGAATTAACTTAATTAATTCCGAATTAGCTTTCTTAGAGTCTTCGTTTTTCATGTCGTTTTATAAATTTTGGATAAAAGTAAAATTTCTTGAAATGCTAATTTTATTAAAAGGGTACTTGCATGTTTAAATTTTTCACACTAACCTTTTTGTAGCACCGCTTATAGTTTTCTTAGTGCATTTCTTGATTAAATAATTTCTTCTATTCATTTTCAAGTTAAATTCCCCTTTTTCTCGTGTTCTTTATGAAAAATGTTGTTCTACTTTTCATATAAAAACTGAATAAATTTGACTTCTATTACAAATTGAATAAACGCTAACCCTCTACTATTGATATTTATTTTCTGAATTTTGAAATTCTCGAATTCTTACATTATACAAGGATGGGTATTCTCTATTACTTGCATTTTATCATATTAATTTTTAACTATATAGGCAATAGTACTGGGGTATTCTTAACACCGTGCCGCACCTCGGCGGGTCCGTGGCTGCTCGTCGCCTGCGCTATCCCCATAGGGAAGGTAACGGTGGGCGGTCAGCCCCGGACAGGCAATTTTGACTCTTGAGAATTATTTTCCGCTTTCTTTGATTGGCGTCTCCTACGGTGCCTGCGTTTTCCCCATAGGGAAGATAACGGTTCCGTCGGTTTCTGCCTACACTCTCTAAATTAATCGGGCCTCATATATATGCACTGCGGGCTTTTGCCCATTTATTTTTGTTTGTTACTGTTAGGCGTCGTGCCTATATGCTTGCCCATCTATATACATGCCGTACATTATTCCATTTTTGTTTGTTTGTTCTGTTATACACTTATCGTCCCCTTCCCTCCCCCCTGTCCCTTCTGACGGCGAGCGTTCCCCTGCTATGCTGTTGTTTGTTCGTGATTGTATTGTCCCTTTTGTGATTCGGGTTGGCCCCGAGAGCTTCCATCTGGTGATAAGGACGGGCCTGGTTTCGTGTTCGGAAGGCTGGCGGCGATGGTCACGGTTGAGCGGGCGCTTGATGCCGTGGGGCATCCGCCCAGTGGTCCGGAGGTCTCGGTCCGGTGATATGGTATGGGATTTTTCCCGAGATGCTTGGAATTGGAAACCTCTCCCGCAGCCTGGAGTTATCTATGATTGTTTTGAACTATTTTAAGTCAACTTTGTGATGTCTGTTATAAACCCGGTTGTATGTCCCTCTACCTCGTCCGTCCCCCCTCCCCCTTTCCCCGTTTTACTAACTGTCGTTCACTGTCTATATTTTCTATGTACTCTACAGATTTAGCATTAACCGTGGTTGGGTGGGGTCTATATTTGGTCATTGTTGTGGGTTTCTTCTCCTGATTTAAAATTTTCTATAAATTCTAATTAAAATTCCATTTCTTCTATTCTTCATATTCCTGAGATATTCTTTTCTCATGGGTTCCCTCTAGCTCAGCTTGGCTGTTCTATATATGCTGTATGTTATTCCATTCCTAATCTTTTCGGGTCTTTTCTTTCTCTTAACATGGTGTTTGCTTCACTTTTCTTTCAAAAATAGTCACGGGTTTACTTTACTTCAAAATTTTCTACATATGCTGCCATTATTTTTTGCCTTATATTTGCCATGTCTACTTCAAGCAGCTATGCCAACGTTTGCTTTATTTTTTGTGCTTTATAATTCTTGGCATTTAGTAAAGATT
>JASAND010031385.1:0-40951 GCA_030248195.1 Trissonchulus latispiculum
AGGGGGACGATCAGCCCTCCATAGTCCAAATTTACCTTGAGTCCGAATTAGAGAGGGCTGGGGCTTCGGCGTCACCTTCTCCAGGATGCTCTACGTGGGGTCGAGCTGCCAGCGACGCTACTCTCAGTTTGGCGCAGGCGTTTCCCCCTAACCTGTCGAAGACCCCGCGTCTGCGCCGTTGTGCGGGCAACGGTTCTTCGTCAGGTTCAGCGGCAGATCCTGTCCTGCGCCGTGCAGCTGAGGCGTCAGCAAGGTCCTCAAAGGAGCCCAAAACCAATACGAATGCTCCCCTCACCAAGGATGACTTGGACGAAAATTTGAGGCAAAGGGTAATCCATCCGGTGACAATCCCGGCCTTCATTGAATCCCAGGAGCTCAAAAATTGGGAGGCAGTTGTGCAGGAGTGGGCGAAGGAGCCGAGTAGTTTGAAGCCTCGAGACTCTCGTGACACGATCACGATAATTTCTAGTCTCCAGCAGCTTTATGCCAAAGTTCAGAAGATCTACGACATGGCAGATAGTGCTCGCTTTCTGACTCTTTCTTATGTGAAGCATCAGGGTTCTTTCCCAGATTCGTCCACTGGACCAGCCCTTTCCATTTTGCTGATTGCAGTTCCGCATGATCCGCTTAAATTTTCAACTGAAATTGATCCGCTTTGTTTTTATGCGCCAAAACAGTGTACGCACAGTGCAAATTTTAAGGTTTTTATGTTTTTAATTCCCCGAATTTATATGGATGTTCCTTCCTGGTCGCTTATCAGATATGGCTTGCAGCCTATTTTGTACAACACGCCTTTTCCGATTTTCGCTATAAGTGCTGTTGATACGGTCCGGATCCTGTATACGACTTTGGGCATCGATGCTAGGAATTCTATCGTTGATTTGACTCAGCTTGCTGACCACATTGCGGAGCGGCCTTTGCCTTCTGGTCTTCGTTCACGGGGTCCAGGTCATCGAAAAGGGCCGCACATTTGGAACACTAAAGGAGATCCAAAAAAGGGTATCTCTTCATATCCAGCGAAGCCACCGTCTCCTGGCACGAGGCTGGATCGGCCTTTCAAATGGTTCCAAGAAACTCTTTTACAGTACCCTCCGGACCGGGTTCGTCGCTCTTACCTTGCGGATAATTCTGTCACCCCATTGCAGGAGGAGACTGTTTTAGAATACGGGCTGGTCCAGATTAGGGATACGTACATGTCTGTTTACATGTTGTGCCTCTATTCTCCTCTCCTGGAGCAGGACTTTTTAGTGCTTCGAAAACAGCGGTCCTATGGCCAAAAAGGTCTGGACAAGGCATTGCGGGAATTGTCGAATTTGCCTGTTGTTAATAAGCCTGTTCCGGTTGAGGATCCACCTTTTGATCCTACGCAGATGATTTTTCTCAAGTTTGAGTCTAACAAGGGTAGAAGTAAGGGTCATAAAATTTCGGCTCACCTTCGCCCGGACCTTTCGGTCTCTACTGCACAGAACCCTCGGATTCCTGGGGTTGAAGTCCGGGAGAAAGAAATTTTTGTCTCTGCGCCTCTCAGGGCGAATCCGCCGGTGTTGGGTACTAAGGCGGAAAAGGTTCCGGGAGCTGCGAAGCGTGCCAAGGAGGCACTGCAGGAGGAGCAGGATTTCCGGGCGGTTGAGGAGAACGAGGACCCGGAGGAACTACCAGTAGATCATCAGCCAAGTCAGCTGAATTTGGCAAGTTTTCCAACTTCTCCTCCGGGGACTCCTCCTCACTCTCCATTGTCACCTATGGATACGTCTGTTGGGCGTTTGTTAATTGACGAACACCCGCGTGCTCGCTCTAGGTCACCTCCACGGTCGGGTGCGGGCGCGGTCGGTTCTGGGCGGTCTTCTCATTCTAGAAATCGCTCCGTTCCTACACGCTCCGGGTACACCCTTCACATGGATGACCTGTTGGGCGCGTATGCGGATTTGCCCAGAAACCCTACTCCTGAGGAAGCTGCTGAAGCTTCACGCAAATATTTTCAGAAATTGGCCGCCCGGACTGCTGCGTTAGCCGCTTCTTCGGCTGCTGCCGCTGCTTCGGTTGCCCCGGCTGCTGTCGCTGCTTCTGTTGCTCCGGCTGCCGCCGTGGCGTCCGCTGCACTGGTTACTACTGCTGCTTCGCCGCTTCCGGTGTCTGCTCCGATTCTGTTTCCGCCGGCTTCAGTATCTATCCCGGTGAAAACTACCAAACTTCGAAAAACTGTGGTTCAAACTTCTACAGGGGAGGTTTCTATTGCGCAGCCTGTTCCATCTTCGTCAGGCATAAGTGCGTCTAGCAGTGTAGAGTCTCTCCCTCACTGCCCGCCCCATACGTCTGCTCAGTCTGAGTCCTCCACTATGGACTTTAGTGTTCTTCCGGGTGGTGGCTATTTTGTTGATCGTGGTCCGGGTACTCCTGGGGTCACGACCTCTAGTCTGTTTCCGACATCTGCTCCACCTGTGACGTTTTCTCTTTCGAGTTCCACTCCGGTTCGATCAAGGCTGCCGCAACAACAGCCGCCTGTTCCGCAAACCGAGGTGCGGATGGCTCCGGTGGTCCAGCCCCCGGTGGTTTCTGTTTCTTCAGCTCCGGCTCCAGTTCTCCGGCTTCGACAGGAGGGGTTGACTCCCCCCCTTCCGCCCGTTCCTACGTCCACCCCACCCTTGCGTTTTTCTACTCCCCATCGGCCTCACCCAATTGGTCTTTCTCCGGCCCTAGATATGTCAATTTCAGTTTCGGGGCTTGATGACACTTTTCGCCGACTTACTCAGGACTCATTTTTCCAACTTTTGCCCGACATTAGTACTCCACAACAGCTTTTTGCTCTAGAACAATATGGGTTGATCCAGCTTCAAATTTTTAACAAATTGGGAATTCCACCTCCCTGGAAACCTTTGGCTTTCATTCACGCT
This sequence comes from Trissonchulus latispiculum, assembly GCA_030248195.1. NCBI lineage: Eukaryota > Metazoa > Nematoda > Enoplea > Enoplida > Ironidae > Trissonchulus > Trissonchulus latispiculum. The sequence goes on from JASAND010031385.1 coordinate 2,892, forward strand.
GTCCTTCAAATTGACGCTTCACATATGCCGAATTTATTTAAAATCTTCTATCCGGAAGCCCCGGTTAACCCTCTATTGGATATGTCGGCCGGAGGGCTGTCGTCTTTGATGAATCTAAATCTCTCTGGGCTATCCGGCGGGTCGGACGCTGCGGCTCCGGGTTCGGGCCCTTTGCGGTCAACCCCCGGTTCCGAGCTTCCGTCTGCTCCGGTAGTGCAGGTTGTGGGTGTCTCGGATCAACCTGGGCCATCCCATCGTCCAGATATCCCTGCGGTTTTGGATGTTCCAATGCACGAGGAACAGGTGGTTCAGCTTCATGTTCCGCCTCCACAGCCTCCGCCTCTTCAGGTCGCTCCCTATGTGGTTGCGCCGCCGGCGGATCTTCCGGCTGATAGGCAGATTGTTTGGCCTGAGTCTCATTTCCTTTTTCCGCGCAAATTGGTTTTGGATGTGACAGGCCTGCAAACAGGGTCTCTTTCGTCTGAGGCGGCCCCTACTATTTTGGTTGATCAGCGTCCGCAGTATATTGTTCAGCCTCCGCCTGGTCTGTATAAAGCGACCAAGATAATTCGTGAACGCGGCTTGGCTCAGATTCCTCCGGATTTAAAGAAGTTCAACGAGTGTCCGCCCAACTTTGGCGATCCGACGAAACAGCTGCCGTGTGGCACTCAGCGCTTTACCGGTCCACAGGTGGTCGACGAAGCCTTCTGGCCTGGTGTTCATTATCTGATTCACCACTATCCGCACATGGTCCCCTTCCGGGTCCGCTCTGCTGCTGCCAAAATTTTTCCGTTTATTAACATCTACCCGGTCTATCTGATGGCTCGCGGCTCGCCGTCCAAATATGTGAATTTTATCACTAGAATTACGGAGGACCTCGCTACCTTAGCGGAGGATACAGTTAATCAGGTTTGGGCGCATTCCTACAACCAGCCTCACCAAGCTGCGAGGACGCGCCAGGTTGTCTGGTTTAAGGGCCCCACTAATATGGGCTCCAACATGTGGATCGTCCAACCTGATCCTCTCTCTGGCTCTCGGGACCGCGTTTACATCCAATGGGGGGACGAAGAATTTGGTACTTCTGAACAGTTGTACCACTGGCGGAAGTTCGAAGACTTCTTTGGCGTCAAGGAGCCGGCTAGAATCGTGGCCTCCATGGAGTGCCCTTTCCAGGCCAAGTACTTGGCTGAGGAATTCATGGCTAAATGGGTTCCTAAAGAGTCCGTTTTGCGTCAAATGTGGCACGCAAAAACGGGTCCGGGTTCCTTGATCCGAGCCCTGATTATGCTCGACGTCATCCGGGCTAAGGCCGCCTCTTGTCCCCAGTTCCGCCGTTGGTTGCGTGACACTGGCGTAGCCTATTTGGTTGAAGCGGTGCCTGGTGACTCCTACTGGAGTTGTGGCTATGATGCCTTGGAACTTCAGGCTATGACACCGGCCCGCCGCCGCGAAGTTCTTACTGCCAAAGAGCCTAAGGGGCAGAATTGGATGGGCAAAATCTGTATGATCGTCAGACGGGAACTTTTCCCGCAGCTCCCGCATGAGCTGGCGGTTCGCGAGGCTGAGCAACACCTCCGGGAGGCGGTTAGATATCCTGCTCCGGTGTAGTTGTTTGTTTTATGTGTGTGGCGGGGTGGGATATTCGTGTGGCCCGTACTCAGGGGGGTATCGTATCTTATTATGTGTACTTATGTATCGGGGGGGGATTTGTTTCTTGTTCTTATATGTCTTCTACCATTTATTTTTCTGACATAAAGTTGATTATTTCTTTCGAATATGTTTTCTTGTTTGATAAAAAGTCTTCTTTTATTCGAATCTTCTTGCTTTCAACGTTTCAATTCAAAGTGGAATTTTCTTTCAACGACTTAAATTGTGTGAATTTCTACATAGATTTTATTTTTCTTTCATTTTATCTCACATATGGCTACTTATCTTATTTTATCTAAAATTTTTAACTTTTTACCTTTAACATGCAACAGTACTGGGGTTGTTCTACCGTCCCGACTCACGGCGGGTCCGTGGTTGCTCGTCGCCTGTGTCTGGCTTATGGCTGGGCAAGGGTGGGCGGTCAACCCCGGACCGGCATTTTAGATTCCGTAGTTTATCCTTTTCACTCTTCTTGATTTTCGGCGCAGTCTACGGTCGCTGGTTGTCTGGATACTCTCTGGGCTGCAGTTGCCGTAGGCTCGCGCTTTCTCTCTCTTAAATTAATCGGGCCTTTATGATGTATTGTTTGGCCAAGGTGCCTTATATTTGTGACTGTGGCCTTGTGCCTTATATTATGATGCTATTTTTGTTTACTGTAGGCCTCTGTGCCGTATGCTAATCTCCATATATATGCCGTACTTACTCCTTTTTGTTTGTTTCTTGTTTACTGTGACATACGTCCCTTTCCCTCCCCCCCAGTCCCCTTCTTGCGGCGAGTTCCCCTTTCTGCTACTGTGTTTGCTGTGTAAATTGTTTTCCCATAGGCGAGCTGCTTTGTGCCTACTACTGGAGTGGCCCGGGTGCTTGGTGTTGGGCCTAGTTCTGTTTTGACCGGTGTATGGGGTTGGTCCGGAGCGGCTTGCGCCGAGGGGCGCCCGCTCTCCTCCTTTTAGTTTGATTTTAATATCTGGTTAACTCTAAACGAATCAGTATTTTCCCAGACGTGCTCTAGCAAATCAAGTACAAGCTGATGTCACATGATGACTTTAGTTAGATCTTAGTTAGATTTTAATCAGATGTTAGTCAGAAGTTAATCAAATTTTAATCTTGCGCCTGACTACAATTAAAATCTAACTAACTTTTCAATTTGGTGCAACGGCAAATGGCCTTAATTAGAAGTAATTTAATTACAGATTAGTCTAAATTAGATGTTAGTCAGATTTGGTGCAACCGGCCGTAAGAGTTTGGCAAGCGTCAAGCTCTTAGTAATCGGGGGGGGGGGCGTTTCAAAAGATTCTCCTAAGTCCGCTCCTAAGGGCGCTTAGGAGCAGACTTAGGAGAATGCTTAGGAGATTCTTAGGAGCTCCTAGCGCATAGTTAGGAGCGCTCCTAAGTGCGTTTCAAAAGAATTCTACTAAAACGCTCCTTGCTCAAGTCCTGCTGCTAGCAGCCCTCCTAGTGTTTTTTCAATTGTTACTTTTACATCTTGTTTATTGTTACATCTTTAATTGTGTTCTTTGATCTCATGCCATTTATTTTATTCCAAATTTTGAGTTTACAACACTGTTCGTAGTCTATTCACAAAAATACTAAAACTATTTTTAGGTTTTCGGCATTTTTATCGGAAAAATAAACTAGACTTTGCATGCACTATGCAGTAGTAGCAGAAATTGGAACGCCAATGAAATTCTGACATTTGTTTTAGTTAGTTCCATAATTATTGTCGCTTATTGCTCAGTTTCATTTTGCGACATGCTGCGACTACAATCCCCCAAAACATTATCGGGGGGAAAGGGGCTACAAACTGGTTAGCACGACACGACATCTTCGGAGAGAGCTGCATTTTATAGCAAGCCGACATATCAAGCTAGAAAGCTTTAGGGTGGGCAACAATATCTCATACCTACACAATCATTTTGTAGGAAGTCAGAGAAAAAATTTTGGTGTTTATGATTTTTCAAAATTCTCATTCAGCTCTGATGGATTGACGATTTGATCGTGTATTCCACTTATGCGTAGTGGAATTGTGCCTAATCTTGATGTTGCCGCTCAGCAGTTACAGAAGTCAAAAGTGGAATTGTGCCTACTGAGAAAATCTCAAAAGTGAATTATGCCTACTGCTTTTATGCATAGTGGAATTACGCCTACTGCTTGCCTACTAGGTAGTGTAGATAAGTCACCGATTAGGACTTCTCTCCGACTGCGATCTTCAAAGAAGTCAAATTTCAATTTTATTTCAGAATGACAAAGAAATAAAATATCACAGTTTTTGAAAACTATAATGCTGTTTTTACTTTAATGCTGTTTAATGTGACATAAAGTGATCTATGCAACATGAAGATATTAATTTATGTTTAAGCTTCAAAGTTCAAATCATTTTACACTATGACGAAATAGAAATCTCAGTTTGCGTTAAAATTTTAAATTGGCTTTTCAATTTAAAAAAATTACAAAAATGAAAAAACTTCAATTTCAATGCAAAAACTTCTATAACATTTAATAACAAATGATGTTAGTTCTATCTTTTGTACTAGGTTGTTATTTGTTCTTACTATTGTTGTTGTATTTTTAATAATCCGGCTATGCAAGTGCATAAACATAAAAGGTAACATCAAACATGGAAGTACGTTTCAGAAGTTAAAACGAAATATATACATAGTAGGCACAGTTCCACTTTTGAGATTTGTAGCAGGCACAATTTCACTTCTTAGTTTTCCTAAATGCGAGTAGGCATATTTCCACTTTTGAGTTTTGACGATGAGTAGGCAGAATTCTACTAGGCATAAGTGGAATAAACCGATTTTATAAAATTCAAATTTTCACAACAAATGCAGTTTGAAAAGAATTGGGCTGCCCAGCGTTGTTTATTTTTTCAGCTACAACTGGTCAAATTTTGCATTTTGCAAAAGTCACGAGGTAGCTGTGCGCCGTATTTGATTTAAAAATATGGTAGCCCCATAGCCTACCTTAGCTTTTGACCGATATCAGGAGCTGTAAATAGAAAAAGTTTATGGCTAAGTTTTGAGGGCCTCTTTTTCCGCTGCCAGCTTACTATGTCCTATGACTATTGTGAACTATTTTCGGTTATTCTCCTTGAGTTTCATCTAAATTATTCAAAATGCAGTGTTATCTTTATGAACGGTAAATGTAAAATTGTCCTTCCGTGTAGGAACCTCGGTTCTTAGCTAAGTCATTTCCGCCATTGAAAGTCAGTGCAAATTCAGTCTTGTCAGAGTTTTCGCACAGAACGGCTGCGTTTTGGGGCTCACCTCTGCGCTGTTGGGGAATTCCTTTTCCGTAAGTTTGGTTGGGGGACTTAGTTCCCTCTTAAGTTGGGTTCGGGGTTTTTCCTCCTTTCTTTCATTTTTGTGAAGTGTTTCTTGTTTTGGTGTAGTGAATAATTATGAAAATGTCTGCTTTGTTTATACTGTAAATTCGTGTTTTGCTCTCTTCTGTCAAATTCATAACTTTGTTACAAAACAGTAAACTCACGGTACCGAAAGTGGACTGCCGGCGCCTGCTGTAGTTGTTTAGGGACATATAGCGAGTTTAGGAGCGAGATTAAGAGTTCGACATGCGCACACTCACGAACCTAGCAATTTCTTCCTCTAGTTTGAGTTCATTCTTTTATTGAGGCAACAAAATAATCTTTACACTAGCCAAAAATCAAAATTTTTTTGCAGATTTTGGAATTTTCTGAAAAACAGTGTCACCTGGTCACCGGATCACGGCTCAACCGGGTCACCGAGTCAAGCCTAAGTGACCCGCTTCCATCACTGGACATAGTAACATAGTGTAAAGATTATTTTGTTGCCTCAATAAAAGAATGAACTCAAACTAGAGGAAGAAATTGCTAGGTTCGTGAGTGTGCGCATGTCGAACTCTTAATCTCGCTCCTAAACTCGCTATATGTCCCTAAACAACTACAGCAGGCGCCGGCAGTCCACTTTCGGTACCGTGAGTTTACTGTTTTGTAACAAAGTTATGAATTTGACAGAAGAGAGCAAAACACGAATTTACAGTATAAACAAAGCAGACATTTTCATAATTATTCACTACACCAAAACAAGAAACACTTCACAAAAATGAAAGAAAGGAGGAAAAACCCCGAACCCAACTTAAGAGGGAACTAAGTCCCCCAACCAAACTTACGGAAAAGGAATTCCCCAACAGCGCAGAGGTGAGCCCCAAAATGCAGCCGTTCTGTGCGAAAACTCTGACAAGACTGAATTTGCACTGACTTTCAATGGCGGAAATGACTTAGCTAAGAACCGAGGTTCCTACACGGAAGGACAATTTTACATTTACCGTTCATAAAGATAACACTGCATTTTGAATAATTTAGATGAAACTCAAGGAGAATAACCGAAAATAGTTCACAGAGTACCCCCTCTTTTGAAACGCGCGCCCTCGCCGCGGCCTCCAGGCAAAGTTAGTAGCCGATAAAAATGAGGGTTAACCTACTGTAAAGGGTTGTTGTTTGCCAGTAAACGAATAAATCTAGACTCAGGAGAAGATTGCTAGGGTCGTGAGTGTGTGCATGTCAAACTCGAAGGCTCGTCCCTAAACTCGCTAAGTTCCTAACCGACTACAGCAGGCGCCGGCAATCTATTTTAGTACCGTGAGTTTACTATTTCGACACAAAAATACGTTTGACAAAAATATAGAAAAGTATAAATTTACAGGACAGATAGGGTGAACATTCTTACAGTTATTCGGTAAACAAAATAAAAAGCACTTCACAAAATGACAGAAAAGGGAAATGCCCCACACCCAACTTTGGAGGAACTAAGTTCCCCCGCCAAAGAACTTACTGAAACGGTCCCTCGATAAACACTGGAGCACAGTTGAAAGAGCCGCCGCTCCCGACCAGAAAAATGAGAAGACTAACTTTGTGTTAAATTTCAATGGCGGACTGAAATTAGCTAGGAACCGAGGTTCCTACACAGAAGGACAATTTTACGTTTACCGTTCATAAAGATAACACTACATTTTGAATAATTTAGATGAAAATCAAGGAGAATAACCGAAAATAGTTCACAGATTACCCCCTCTTTTGAAACGCGCGCCCTCGCCGCGGCCTCCAGGCAAAGTTAGTAGCCCATAAAATAAGGGTTAACCTACGTAACTTAGGTACTAGTAGAGGTAAAACGTCGTTTTAGTAAGCAGAAAGAATTAAAATTGTATCTCACTCGAGCCCCTGGCTTTGCCAAATTTTAGGGGTCTGTTTTCGAGACACGGGTAAAGCTACTTCGGCACGTGCCGGACAACACACAAATATTGGGGTACATAGACTCAACACAAAGACATAGAAGCCTTCAGCCGCGACGGGAGCGCAGGTCTCAAAAGGGAGAGTAACCCGAAAAATTTGAAACAAAAATTTTAGACAAACGGAAGGGGAACTCTATTCAAATATCACACTACGGGAGCACTGATACAAAGCTATACATACTAGAACTAGACGACTATACAGTAGAAATATACTATGCTATGAATAACTAGACAAAGAAATAGAATTTTTACCCCAGTTATATATGAAGAATATGGTAGATATAGGTGCTCCGGGAGAGGCTACTCCGGAGGAAAATTTAAAGAAATTTATGAGAAATTGCGCGAAAAGAGCGAAAGCATACACGTATCCAGTCCAGGGAAGCCTCCCCCGGAGTAAGCATATTATGTACGAATCTAATTAAATGCCGTTATAAAGCTGCATAAAAATAAAGCACACATGGAATTATAGCTGCACCGACAAAAAATGGCAAAACTGGCAGGTATGAATGGCAGTACAAAATTATGCAAGTAAACCCGCGGTACGATAAATGGTAGTAAAAGAAACAACAAAACAGTTCGAAAAAGAGAGTAATATACGACAGGGCATATAGGACGGACAAGCCGAACTAGGGGGCACCCAGTTGAAAAATCTCAAAAGAAATTAGAAAAGTAGAAGTGAAGAATTTTTGAAAAATCAACAAAAGGGAAAAGGTGATAATCAAACGAAAACCCCACAAAATATAAACCCCAAGTATACTACCCCCATCCAGTTAAAGCTATCAAACAAAATAAAGCAGAAAATGGAATGAAAACACACAACACGATTAGAAAAATGGGAAAGGGGGAGGGGGAGCGGACGAGTAGAAGGACATAACCGGAATACAACATATATCACACATTTGACTATCACAAAAGATGTACTGATGACTGGTAGCAAAGCAGACCAAAGTTCATATAGCAGAGAGCAAAAGAGGCAGCCGAGAAACCCTCCGGGACTTCCATCAACCGGACTTCGGACCAACCTCCGGGAGGAGAGCGGGCGCCCCACGGCGCAAGCCGCTCCGGACCAAACCCATACACCGGTCAAAGCAGAACCAGGCCCAATACCAAGCACCCGGGCCACTCCAGTAGTAGGCACAAAGCAGCTCGCCTATGGGAAAACAATTTACACACAGACACATTAACAGAAAGGGGAACTCGCCGCAAGAAGGGGACTGGGGGGGAGGGAAGGGGAAGTATGTTACAGTAAACAAGAAGCAAACAAAAAGGAGTAAGTACGGCATATATATGGAGATTAGCATACGGCACAGAGGACTACAGTAAACAAAAATAGCATCATAATATAAGGCACAAGGCCACAGTCACAAATATGAGGCACATCGGCCAGAACAGTACATCATAAAGGCCCGATTAATTTAAGAGAGAGAAAGCGCGAGCCTACGACAACTGCAGCCCAGAGAGTATCCAGACAACCAGCGGCCGCAGACTGCGCCGAAAATCAAGAAGAGTGAAAAGAATAAACTACGGAATCTAAAATGCCGGTCCGGGGTTGACCGCCCACCCTTGCCCAGCCATAAGCCAGACACAGGCGACGAGCAACCACGGACCCGCCGTGAGTCGGGACGGTAAAACAACCCCAGTACTATTGCACGTTAAAGGTAAAAAGTTAAAAAATTTTAGATAAAATAAGATAAGTAGCCATATGTGAGGTAAAATGAAAGAAAAATAAAATCTATGTAGAAATTCACACAATTTAATTCGTTGAAAGAAAATTCCACTTTGAATTGAAATGTTGAAAGCAAGAAGATTCGAGTAAAAGAAGACGTTTTATCAAACAAGAAAACATATTCGAAAGAAATAACCAACTTTATGTCAGAAAAATAAATGTTAGAAGACATATAAGAACAAGAAACAAATCCCCCCCCGATACATAAGTACACATAATAAGATACGATACCCCCCTGAGTACGGGCCACACAAATATCCCACCCCGCCACACACATAAAACAAACAACTACACCGGAGCAGGATATCTAACCGCCTCCCGGAGTTGTTGCTCAGCCTCGCGAACCGCCTGCTCTTGCGGGAGCTGCGGGAAAAGTTCCCGTCTGACGATCATACAGATTTTGCCCATCCAATTCTGCCCCCTTAGGCTCTTTGGCAGTAAGAACTTCGCGGCGGCGGGCCGGTGTCATAGCCTGAAGTTCAGGCATCATAGCCACAACTCCCAGTAGGAGTCACCAGGCACCGCTTCAACCAAATAGGCTACGCCAGTGTCACGCAACCAACGGCGGAACTGGGGACAAGAGGCGGCCTTAGCCCGGATGACATCGAGCATAATCAGGGCTCGGATCAAAACCCGGACCCGTTTTTGCGTGCCATTTGACGCAAAACGGACTCTTTAGGAACCCATTTAGCCATGAATTCCTCAGCCAAGTACTTGGGCCTGGAAAGGGCACTCCATGGAGGCCACGATTCTAGCCGGCTCCTTGACGCCAAAGTGATCTATGGGTAAGAATTTCGCGAGCTTCGCAAAAAAACTAATTTTGTTTAGAGCTATACTGTAAGCCAAATCTAAGCTGGCAAGTAGCGAGAATGGGTTGCCGCTGCTTTTTTCCTTAGGGACACAAAAGGTTTTCGAAGAATGCAACGGTTTTTTGCTAGTAACTTTCACTAGACGCATTTCATGAAAATGCCGCAAGCAGAAAAGTTGTTCAGTTTTCTTTCGACGAGCTCTTTCATTTGAGTACCATATCGACCACTTTTGAAGAAATTTTTAAAAATCCTGATTTTCGTGAATTCCCGGATTTTCAGTTTTTCGGCTGTAACTTTCGCTAGCCGCATTTCCGGAAAAATGTCGCAAGAAGGAAAGTTGTTCAGCTCGACGAGCTCTTTCATTTGAGTACCATATCGACTACTTTTGGAAAAATTTTTCAAAGTACGGAATTTTCCGGGTCAATATCTCGAAATCCGTAAACTTTCTGAAAATTTCGATTCCAGCTTCGGAATCTGCTTTATCGAATTACCCTATGACCAACTTTTAAGCAAAATCGGAGACAAAAAATTTTACGTTTCCCTTGGTCCCCAAATGCCATTCTAAAAAATTCCGGGATTCGCCAATCCCGGAATCCGGAAAGTACCGTTTTGCCCGTGCTTCAAAGGCTACTTTAGGTCACCCCCAACGGGTTAGAAAATTTCGGTGGAATAAGTTGAGCAAATCAAAAGTTCAGAGGGGGGGACAAGACAGTCACGAGATAAATAATAAACGGACATACCCAGATGAAAAGGGTTGCCTTTTGTTGAAAAGGCGGCAACCCTGTTAATTAGGTAATTTGCAGGCAAAAAAGCGAAAGAAAGTATCAACTTACCTCCACAGGATGCGTTCGTCCATGCAACTCTACCACGGGGCAGTTGTCAAAGTATTCCGAGAACATGGACGTATCCACGGTTGCTGACATCAGGACCGCAGATTGGCATATACGAAACCATATCACGCAGGACGATTAGCAGAAAATCTGACTGAAATAATATGTTGTGGTACAGATCATCAATAGGAAATTCTAGCACTAAATTGATAGCAAAAATTGCTTCTCAGAACAACAGCAGACGTTGCTTTATGAAGGAAAAATCAAGTTTAGGTTTGGCCAAATTTCACGAATGAAATTTAGATTGGCAGTTTCACACATGATAAAAGTAACACGAAAATTTTTTACCGCCAGGGGGGGTGGGGGAGGGGCGCAATTTAAAAATACAATTGCTAAATAAATTTAAATTGCATTAGAATTAATACATTAAGATCTCTTTCATGTATTTCGTCCACAATCACATGACTAATCCCACACCAGACCACCTTCCAGTTTTCTCAGCAGAACACCTAAAAACAAAGAAAAAACTTAAACTATATACATTATAAACAAGTTTCATAATATGCAAGGAAAAACAGAGGACTTGAACCTTACTGAAACGGAAAACGGCAACAAATACCATTCTGTGCGCCAACTATACTTCTACGTAATTCTCATAAACCAAACATTTTCGGCTGAAACTTTGAAGGTTTATTTGCTAAATAAGATTCTGAGAAACAACCAAATTGTTTACTGCCTATTCAAAATTCAAATTTGAGAACTCATTGACTGTCATTCAGCAAAAAAAACGCTAAAAAAGCTGCCCACGTACAGTTATGCTGTAAATAAGATTCCTGGCGCCACAAAATCGTTTCATGCCCATTCACATAATAAACTTTAAATCCAACTTTTTTCTAACAAAAACGTTACCCACACATACGGTACATTTCAGGGGAAAAGACTGACCGTTGGCGAAATTTCAAGAAACATGGCAATTTTACCCAATTTATCTACATTTGTGGACCTCAATCTTGAGCATATTTTGCAACTAAACTCATTAACTAACCCGTTCGAGGAATAAACTCTGTAGAATTTTTTGCCAACATTTTTGAATGGTCAATGTGAAGTAGCATTGGTGTAAATTATATATGCTGTCACGTGGTACAATTTTGAGATGATAAGGATTAGAGATGCCTGGCATTTTTTAGGGTTTTCAAAGTGGGGGGCTTCCGAAAAGTGGTGGGGGGCGAGCCAAAGGTAAAAATATACCGAACTTTTTAGCGAAAAATTAGCACTTTTAAGGTAAAAACGCAAACAATCGTTGTTTTTAAGCTTAAAATGAGCTTGTAAGTCCATAAATTAACTAAAAATTGAGAAAATTTTTGAAAGTTTGACCTCAAAAACCTAACCTTTTGACACTTTTGGGCGACCCCCAAAAAAGTGGGTGGGGGGGGCTTGCCGAAAAGTGGGGGGGGCTCCGAAAAGTGGGGAACCCCACCCCACCCCACTAAAAAATGCCAGGATGCACCGGGGCCGTCTTGGCCCGGTACCTGGGCCGGCGCCGGGGCCGGAGCCCGGAAATTAGGAGTCCAAATTGAAAACTTTCCAAAACTTTCTTAAATATTTAAGTTTTGCAATAATTTCTGGTAAACAAACGTTACTATTGTTGTTCTTATTCAAAATAGTGAGAAGACAAACGGTTTGTAATACTTCGACCTATTTTTGACTTTCAAAACTTCGAAATTTGGTCAAACTTGTCAAAAATTTAAGATATTTTGCTAATTTTTGGCCCCGGCCAGGATTAGGGCCTGACCACCGGGGCCGGGGCCAGACTACCGGGGCCAGGCCCCGGTGCATCTCTACTGAGGATGCAATAATTGAAATATCATTTTTTGATGGTAGCACTGAAGTGACGTCACAACAGCGAAACATTACAAAACCGTAGATGGCTCGTGCGTGGCGTCTCAAATGGAGAAATTAAAACTTGGCAGGAGAAACGGCAGAATTAAAAATTGCCTACAACAATCGCAGGCAACGCAACTGTTTTCAAATTTTACGAAAATCCTGAATATTCTGAACAGACAAAACAATATTTACTCCTAACGAAAATGTATACAATTGTTTTGTTTGTCGGAAACATTTTATTGCTTTGACTGTTTTAGCATTTCACACATTTGCATTTATCATGTTTTGGTTATACTAAACTAATCAAAAATGTGTTCTTTTATTCAGGTAGGCCTATGTTAGATAGGGTTGTTGAAAAGCAGCAGTTGTTTTCTTTTTCCAATTGGGAAAGTCCAGTTAAGGCAAAGATTTAGTTCCCTTTCTGCCTTAGTAGAATCCACATTAATATTTCATGCTTAGGAAAAGCTTTTGTGTCATGTCTGAACAGTTTCAAACTGAAGCTCCAATGCTTTCCAGTCGAATGCTCACCACTTAACTCGGGGTAATTACACATAGATCTATTCATTTTTGTATGAACACACTTTACATAATTTACATAAGTCCAACCAATTCACTAATTCATACGGTGTTAGTATTGGTACCAACATACTACATATTTGAGGACGTGCATTAGAGGCATTGGATTTATTGCATTAGGGACATTAGAAAGGGGACCAGCAGTACATGCCAGCATAAATCATTGCGCATTGTAACGAGAACCACCAAATTATTATAAGTCAGCTTGCTTTCTAACATAATTACTTGGTCCAACATAATTTATTTTTATACTTTTCTTATTTTATTTGCTCTTTGTGTCTTGCAGTCTCTCTCTCCTCTTTCCACCTGTCCCATTTATGCAAAGTTACGCACACAGTTTTACAGTATTTGCAAGATGAAACGTTCAGTTTAGCTCAATTCATATTTAGTTTACTTTACTCTCTCTTTCGCTCTTCCCAAATCACCTGGTCTTGCAGATTAAATCGTAGATGCTTGTTCCCAAACAATTCTTGCACACAATCCGCATTGCCGCGGACGATGGTTGCAAATATCGCTTGGCGTAAGAAGGTCGCTAATCTTGGTTCCCCCTGTCGCCGCATGCATTCTCTACTCTGAATTACAGAAAAAATGGTATGATTCCCGGCAATGCATCCGTGCGTCTCAAACATTATTGGCGCGACCACCTCTGTTTCGCTCTCTAGTTTATTAAAGTATATATATAATTTAAACAACCAACCAATTCACTGACATGATTGAAATTTAATTTAGAAATTGGCGTGTGTGAAGCAGTTTGTCTGCTTCCAGCTAACTATTCTTCGGAAAACAGGACCTAGTATAAATATTGCATATTGTAAGGAGAGTAACTTGTGTATATTTTCATACTTGCGTACAAGCTGTCCATTATTACATTTGGTTCTGTCTTTGCACGCAACTGCAGTTAGTCACTTATCATATTGTCCTATTGTAGTAAATTTTAATCTGCTCGCTTTGAATTTACAATGGTTTACCAAAGAATAATCGCTTTCTCTGACTTGCGCTCTCTAACTTAAGGCGTATTTAGATTAGCCTTGTGCCATTTTCTAGCAATTTTAATACATCTTTCCTAGCATTACAATATTTGTACTAAAATTTGTGCAATTTAGTGATGGGCACTGGATATCCGGATATCCGGATAATTTTTATATCCGGATAATATCCGATTTGAGAAAAATATCCGGATATCCGTGTACATTTCAGTCAAAACAATGAAACATTAGCAAATTTTTGATTTTTGACCCGCAGGTTGCGGCTTCGTTGCATGATAGACATTCACAGCCAGGCGAAATATTGACAAAAAATGAAAATTTAACTGCAAAATCGAAAAATTTTCTTAAAGTTAAGTTTGGAATAGGCGGATATCCGGATATGAAAAAATGTCCGGTGCCCATCACTAGTGCAATTACTTAACATGTTCTTGGTAATGGTTGTTGTGCAAACAATTCGGTTCTTCTGCAATGTCAGGGTTTATAAAATTTCTGTGCTTGTTTTCTATCTGATAAGCAGTCAACAGTTGCTTCAATTATCACTACATCATTACTCTACTTTGCGAAGATACCACTTCAACCGTTGGAGTTCAAACCGATGTAAGGATGACAACTTGTTTGTACATTCTAATACATATTACAACGTTAACTAATAGCCATTAATTACAAGAGCGTATCCAGGGGGATGGGCACACTTTAACAAGGGGGGGGGTATGGGGGGGGGGTGCGGGACCCCTCAAAAATTGAAGGCTCGGTACAAGGGCTAGCAAAATCAGGGCCACGGGACAAGGGACAGTGCCAGGAAAGGCAGGTCAAACAAAAAATTACCAGAAATTTTAGCCAAAAATAATCAAATTTTTTAAAATTTTGAAAAAATTATAAAAAAAATCGCTAAAAACTGCTTATTTTGCTCTAAAATGGCTGTAAAATAGCTAATTTAGCGCTAAATTCGCTAAAATTTGTAAAAATTTCACCTTTTCTTGAAAATTTTTTGCTTGGACCCCCCCCCCAAATATACAATAAGGTACAAGGGCAGGTAAAATTTGGGTTAAAACAGGTACAGGACCCCTCAGGAATTGGTACCCTTGTTAATGTATGGGGATGGGTGTCCGGACACTCCCCTTTTCGAAAATGTTTTGAGAATTTTTAGCTATTTTTGGGCCAAATTTGGCCATTTTTTACAAAACTTGTCGTGAATCGTGGATCCTTTTCAAAATCGTGGATACACCCCTGATTGATTAGTAGTCTTCTGGTGCGCAACACATTAAATCACACAAGTTCAGCAACACACTGATTACGGTTGGACATCATACTTAGACAAGATTTGCAGATCCATTTGCTTCCTATGTAATGTATGGTAATACAATGTCATCCTCATAAGACGTAAATCGTTGGTTCATTCTTTTGCATTTTCAAGTGTGAAGTACTAATACATGATTCTAGGGAGCATTAACCTCGTTTACAAACAGAGTCGCAGCGGCATCAACTGCTGCTCTTACTGTAGCCAGTAGTGCTGGACCTGATACAACAGCTGGGCTTGTCGCGATTACGTCTACCGTCAGCGCAGCTTCCGGCAGTCTAATCTTTCATTCGTCGTCTGCAATTTCATCCGTGGATACTGCTTCTAACACAAGTACAAGTCTGTCTAAAACTACAACTTCAATTATTCTGTCAAGCGACCTTTCCAACTGATCGCTTTTTTTGGCTCCTGCTACATCGTCTACTACAACGCCATTTTCGCTTCGTGTATCAACCTCTCGGCTAAACAGCTTAGTATTACCTGTAATCACTCGGGCAGCTGCATGCACTCCAGTTGCGACCTCGTTTACGTCCGATGACCGCTAGTGCCGGTCTGAAAAGAGTTGCAGTATGTAAACAATTAAAATGTGATATCTTAGGCTTCAGTATTCTGGCGTTTTCCTAGGCAAAAATTTCTGGGGGGGAAGTGTGGGGGGTTCCCCCAGGTCTGGAAGTGGGCACAGATTTCTGGGGGGGGGCGAAAATTTTTTCTAAAAATGTTTATAAAATAGCTATTTCTTGCTGCTGAGTTAAAAAATTAACTATTTTTAACGTAAATTTAAGCTTAAATTAGCTAAAAATGCCTAAAACTCCGGCGAAGCCGGAAAAGTTTTCAAAGTTTACCCTAAAAACCCTATTTTTCTGTTGACTTCTGAAGTCTGGGGGGCGGCAGGCCCTAATCCTGCAGGGGCATTTCTTAGGGGGGGTGACCCCAGTCAGGGGGGAACCGATTTCTGGGGGGCCCTCCACCCCCCCCCTGTAGGAAAAAGCCAGAGTATTCACACTACATTTCATGGGTATTTGTATTTTATTTGTTGCAATCTTTTAACTGCGCTTTACCTGTCTGCTGGCATAGTTTACATCATTTTAGATTTTTGTGTTAATTTATTTTACGCATCCGATGTATGAGAATTCAATAGATGCATTTTTAGGGATACTGCTATAGTGCTATATTAAATAATTAAATTGAATATTTATTAAACTTTTTCCGGACAGTTGTTGTCGCGTCAATAAACGACCATGAATAGCAGTAACAATACGTACCGAAGACAACGCTAAGGCTTCCTTGTGTTATGTGTTATATATGTTTACATCAGAAATGCTAAAAACTGATAACCGCTCACACTATATATAAATATTAATATTTACCATTACTTCACATTATATGTAAATGCGTTACAATATGCAGTCATTCCTTTTTACCTTTTCGTATTCTTTTTGAGCACTTCTTTCCTTGGTTTAAGCTACCCGTACTATATCAGGCCTTGAGCCAGAGGCGCTTACTGACCAGCTCTCTACTTCCGCAAGCATATTTTCTGATAGGACGGTTCAAGCATTTAATAAAATTCGGGTCACTTGTTGGAAGGAAATTTTGTCTGATGGCCCAGTACAGTGTGACTGTTCACCCTGAAAATTACAGCTATCAAGGATATTGCCTATATGGACATTTATCGCTGACTGCATGCGGAGATGGAGCTTTGAAGTCAACATCTGGGTTTTTGTTTGCGCCACAAACTGCGAAATTACGCAATTTTTTTCGGAAAACCGCAAAAAAATTTGAGCTATTGCGCCACGGTACGCAAAAATTTTTTGGTTACAATGAAAATTTTTTTAACGAAAGCTAAGACTATTTTGATAGAGATTAATGTTAATTTTGCAGTTTAGGACTCTCTAGTGCTTCTAGCTTCAAATTCCAAAGTTAAAATTCCATTCAATTCAGTTCCGTTTCAATTCAAATTCCAAGTTCAAACTCCAGACTCAAATTCCAGAGTTTATTACCAATTTCTCCTTGGATTTAAAAGGTTTTAACTTTATTGCCAAGTCCTAAGAATAAAACCTGTGATGTTCCTAAACATATTCAAACTCGAACTTCAAATTCAAAATTTTACTTCAACACAACTTACTATCAACAACCAACAACATCACAACGCAGCATTTAACTTCTTGTTAATTTTCGGAGTCCATGACATTCAGGATTCTAAGCGTTTGCTGAATGTCTTCCTCATCGAATCCCCACATTAAGTCATCATTATCGTCGTCGCCGTCTTCATCCTGGTGATCTGTAGCCTGATCAGTCACGGATGCTACATCGGCGACTGAATTGGCCTAAAACAGCACTTTGACCCTTCGCAAATTATGTCATATACTGTAAAGTACGTATAATACACTGCATAAGCCAGGTCAGGAGCCATCAGTTCAGTCTTGAACATAATTCTTAATACTGCTTAATTAATACTTTGCATTAGCTGCGATGTACGTACTACGTATTTAATCAATGTATTTATATAACTTGTGCGTACCGCCTGTGATCGTTCCTGAGCCTTAACAGTTTGGCCACAACAGTATCGTCCACGCTTAGAATGCTGCAGCCAGGTAGTGAACGCCTTCGGATAGTCAAATTTATCGTACTGTGGAGCGTTGTTAGAAAGGCGCATGAGGATATCGACTTTCTTCACTTCTAGTCTGTTCCGGATATCCGTTAGGAGCCGTCCAGCCTGGCTAAATCCTCTTTCCACTTCAGCATTCTGTGCATTAAAGCACATGCAGATCTCGCCCAACCGAGCCAAGTTGGGAAACTCGTCATAAACCAGGATCAGATGCTGCAATAGGACTCTCCAACAGTCATATTTACCAGCACAGGCCAAGTAGGTGTACTAAAATAAATTAAGCATATGTTAAGTTTGAACATGATACGTATTCGTTACTGTGATGGATGGCAGCCAATGGGTTTTTAACTTGCAGCCTCAATCTCCACCTCGGCCTCACTAGGTATTAAAGAATCAAAGCTTCAACTACTTACTCTAATTTACATACCTTCTTACCCTTTCGTCAAATTTCTTGTATATTTCAAACTTCTAAATAGGTTTACTGTATTGCCCACGTATATATGTACGTACCTTAAATTGTTTCCATTCTTCGACAATTTTTGTAGAGTCAATGCCAACGGATTTAAAATGTTCCGCCCCTTTTTTAACATCCGAGTTTCCATAGGCAAAGAAGTCGGCCTTGCTCGCACGGTTGACCCGGGACTGATCGAAAATGCGCAAAGTTTCCAACATGTCACTGTCATCACTGAATCTGTTTCGGAGATGATGAACCACTGAAGCGGCAAGATCTAAAATATAGATTTACATAAACGTACGTATATATGCAATACACAGATAGATGTTGATATACGTACGTATATACGTAGTAGACATTACTTCAATATTACATAGTTACGTACGTACGCTACGCATTGGTTCAGAATCATTAAAAACATGAGATAAGGTGACGCAAGGTTGGTTTTAAATCCGAGATGCCAGCAGATTTAGCTAGCAGATCATTCTATGAAATGTTTATATACGTACGACGGTTTTACCTTGAAACTCTGTAACTGGTTATCTACAAGATCATGCAGCATAACTGATTTGCTAATGGCCATTTCGTTCTGCACTGCAAACAGAACGTTTTTCATGAGACGGTAATTATCCTCTGCCCCCTTTTTTGCAGCCACTTCCATACTTTTTGGTAGCTGATTACGCTGTTTTTGGCACCTCAGAGCTTGTTGGTGGCGTTTCATAGTTATGTGGCGCTTAAAGTATTCTCCTCGCCACCCTCCTCTAGGCATTAGCTTTCCCTGAATCCAGTCCGTCGCTCCGACCAATGCCCCGCCAGCAGTGCAAATACTGCAAGAGACTGTATTTTTAGATTCATCATAAGTAAGCCAAGAATATGTATTCAGCCAGCTTTGCTGAAACTCCCGCCAGCCACTGCTGAGTTCACGTTGACATCGTCGGGGCTGACGCTGCGGCTGAGGCTGTAGGGCTGGCTGGTCAGGCGTTTCCGTTTCACTGATCTCCTGTGCCATCTCTTCGTCTTCCACTGTTTCTTCAGAAACATACTCTTCCAAGTCTCCTTCTGAAGGGACTGGCGATAATTCGTGATCCTCTTCCATTTGCTCAGCAATAGATAACCCATCCTCAGTGTTTCCAAAAAAGCTCGTGATAAAGCTCTGACCTGAAGCTCGCTGAGACATAGCAGCACTGTATGTACGTATATAGACGGATTTAACTAAATAATATACAATGGTAACATAACACATGCACATTAATTTTATACAGTTATATGTGTTGTTGGGGGGAGCAGGGAACAACGGTGTATGGACAGGGAAATATCTGGGTGCAATAGAGTTGGACAGGCAACCGGCAGGTGGTGCAAAATTTTCTAAAAATTTTTCAAAGGTTTCCCAAAAATTTTTCTCCCCCTTCCCGGCTAGTGCTTGCCAAGTTCACCTGAACAAGACTGCCTTTAAACTTAGCTAGCGCCAAAATTTGGCGGGATTATGCCCGCCTTAAGCCTTGATGTAGCTAAGTTTGAAATTTTGTTTTATTGGTTCTTATTTGTATATGTGATATTACTTTGCAGCATCACTAAGTCAGGTTTCATTGTTTCCTTGTTAAATTGTTTGAATACGTACAAAGTTGCTTAAAACTTTTTCAACTAAACAACTTCAAATTATTTAAATGTTATTGCCAAATCTTGAATTATTACAAAAATAGCTTTCAAAAATAAAAACTACCGTGGCGCAATTTTTTTCCAAAATACGCAAAAAATTTTGGGGCACTGCGCCACAGACCGCAAAAAGTTGGGACGAAAAAAACACAGGTCAATATTTGCCCCCACTGCAAGACCAAACAACTGCTTTAACATAACTTAAGGTCAATCACGTGGTCTTACGATACATATACCCTTTGTACGCTTTAGCACTTCTCATGTTTATCGCTGTAGTGTTTCAGAATGACAACAATACCGGTAGGTTTGCGAACAGTTCTATCTTAATGCCCCTCATCAACTTTACTTCAAAAGAACTGCTGGAAGCAGATTTTCTTGAACTAGTGATTTACCAGGGCTCTCGTGTGCTTGCACAGCACGAAGATTTTTCATTCGCCAATGTCGCCTAACCAGAGAGACTCACAACGTCAATGAAGTAGTAGCTGTGGACATGGTTTTGCAGCCGAATCCTAATATTTGGCGACATATTATTGGACAACGCTCGGCAAACCGCAATTCAAGGATTTAACTAATGGAATTGGGAAGACTAAAACCACAGACTGTATATATCTCACAATATTTTGGAACAACCTCATAATTATTTAGTACCTCATTTTCAATGCAGACTTATAATTGCGATACTGTGTCAGAATTTCAGACACATGATTGGTAGAAAATATGCAGTGTTTACTAGTATGTTTACTGTTTAGCCATTAAGCAAATCGACTGTTTTTGTTTTGCTAAGAAACCTATACCTGCTTACTAATTAGACAAAAATAACCGGTATCGATTACCTGTTAAGCTGACAATGTATTTGCAATAAATATCTCAACATTGGCGTAGTATATATATATGCATCTGTGTTGACCGTTTGCTGTGTAAATAACTATTAAATACCTTATCGCTTTTAGTAACACGATTTGCGTTATTACTTTTGCTACACTTGGATTCGATTCGACTTTTGCTGGCTTTTTAAAGGAGTTTGCTGTGTCAGAAACTATGATGTACTAGATAGCTCTACTCCATTTGATTCATGTTTAATGTAAACGATAGGTGGCTGTGCTCTGATTGTCGTGGCTACATATAGTATTTCTATTATATTTTTCAAGTAAACGATAGGTCGACATGACCATTGCATCGGATTCATGTCTTACCTGAGAGGCTGCTGTTCCAGGAGCGGCATGATTCTTATTTCTGTCCTATTTTGCAAACGAGCTATAAGCGGTATGGCTATATTGTGTCTGTTTCAGTTTTGACACTGTTGCTGGGCCAAACCGGCATGGTGAAATTATGTCTGTTAAAACAAATTGGTTCATTTTCAATTAGATTTTTAAGTGTCAAAGATAGGTTGCTTTGCCAGGAGCGGCATTTTGCATACTACTATTGGCAAACTTCTTTCAAAAAAGTTTAGAAAACAGCTATTTTTAGTTGTTAAAATGACCAAGAAGTCATGCGTATCCGGAACAGTTTTGAAACTACCATGAACGTCTTATTTTCCGAGCAGTTGTTTTGGGGGACAGTCCCGACTCTTTGGGCGGACCGCCCTTGGGACATTCTGAAAGCCCATGTAAGCTGGATGAATCTGAACGAAAAAGCCAGTACTTGTTTTCAGGTTTTGCTGTATAATTGTAGGCTCTTATTATTCGCAATCAAATCCAGAGACACACGAGGTACACAAAAAATTATGTAGCTAAATCCTTTTTGTCTCCAGGTAGACTTAAGCTTAACGCATTTCACGCATCGTTAGTTCAAGTGCAGGTTATAAATCTTAAAGTATTTTGCCTTCTCCAAGTTCAGTTTGTATGCCGAGTCCTTTCATTTCAAGCATCATTATTTTTTATAGTCAATTTTGTAATTCATATCCAATATATATATATTTTTCATTTTAGTACTTTTTCCGAGATCCACTCTATGTTCTGAACGCCTTGTGCATAGTGGACGCCCTGTTGATATTGTTGCAATTTCTAATGCTGGTTCATTCCTCGGAATGGCAACATGTGATGACCCTGGTGCTTCTTATGTTTGCCAACTATTTGACACTATTTAAGTTATTCAAGGACAAAATAATATTAGGAAGAATTTATAGTCCATTGGCGGAAGATGAAGAACTGTAGAAGTCTTAAAAACTGGAAGATGGAGACTCATATAGGCACATATAGGCAGCTACTTCAAAATTATGTTTTTGTGTATGTAATAATGTTCGAACTGGTCAATCAAGACATTGAACTAAATCTTGTTTAATAAGATGTTGACATTTCCTGCTTTGTCTTATTTATCTGTCTGTACTGTTGTTGGACCAAAGAATTTTTTAAGTTAGATTATAACTATTCTATTTATTAATATTTTTGTAGATACGAGATTGTGTTTATGATGTGTTAGTCTAAATTATTTGTGGCTGCAAGCAAATGATTATAATATAGTATAGTCAGAGGGGGGAAAAACATGACGGAAAAGAAGGGGGAAAAACATGGTCGCCTACTCCCCAACCATAGCAGATGCAGCTGCCTAGTATAGCCCATTAGAAAGAGCAAGTCTAGAAGTATACCCTACAGTACCAGATTGGTTTCTAAGTTTGATTCTGTAAGTACAGTACTTGACCAAAGTTGACCTCCCAAAATTGGCCAAAATGCTAAGGATTTTCGAAAGTTTGCAAGTCTATATCTAACCAACTATCAAACTTAGGCTACTATAAATGGGCATGCGGGCATAATTTGACTTGCTCTATCACATGGCAATAGTGGTTTTCCCCTGCGTACACCCGGTAAAAAATTTGACCATGTTTTCCCCCACATTGGGTCCACTAGAGCGGGGAAAAACATGGTGACCAAATTTTGAAATTTTTGCGTATGCTTCAGGAATGCGTAACTAATGCTTCTATAGGAAAGAGAATGCTTTAAAACCACTAAAAACCTCAAAATATGCCAACTTTGAGCATTTTTGAAGCTTCTAGCTCGAAAATTTGATTTGCAGCATCAACATGCCAGGTTTCATAAGTTTCTATGGTAAAAATGAAAATTTTGAAAAAACTTAAAAAATGATGGAATATTGCAATTTTTAACACAGCTAACTTGTTTCTAGTGATATTCTGCATATTATGGCCAGTTCCCAGCAGGTTTCATGCCCAAACAGGTTAGATACGGCGGATTTAGCATTTTGACGAAAAAACTCGGGTTTTAAGCTTGCGGTGAGGTTAGAATGGTGCCTAGGTAGTTTTGCACGCTAAAAACAGCTGAAACTGCTTTTAAACCATTCTAAATAGTTGGGAACCTCGTCCAAATTGAAAGCGTATATTTCAACCGTATAATTTCTACCGTATATACGGTTTGACAAGGTATCTACGCTTTTCAATGAACCAGTTTTTACAGTCGACTTTTAGACTAAGCACTAGATTACATGTATGCAGTGCGGTACAAAGCACAAAGCAAAACTGAGCAGACTTTGCAGCAGCCTTTAGAAAAGATTACACAAAAACTTAAAAAATATGAATACAACCTACGGTTGTTACAAACGTTTTATTATACGTTTTCAAAGCAAACTACGGTAGTAATATACGTTTCTAATTTGGACGAGGTTCCTTGGTTGGTAGAAATCCGTGCCATGTTTTTTCCCCGCACCATGTTTTTTCCCCGATTTGCGGGTAAAAAAACATGGACAAATCCTGTTATTGCCAAAGCTGAGTGAGGTATAAGAGAAGTTTGAATATACGATTGGATAGGTATTTGCCCACGGTACATAACGGTATACTCAAACCGATCCAAATCCAAGCGAAGAAAAAGTTGGAGGCTTGCTTCCCTATTCATGTTTTTCTTCCCCCCCCCTGACTATATGTGTTGTAAGGGTTACTCTGTTCAGTAAAGGATCACTCGGTCCTTTCTGTAAATGCATATCTAACCCAGCCTCAGATGAGCACCCAGTGCCAGCACATGTTTACATAATACAAACAGTGCATAGTTGCAGTATTTATAAGAATTAAGATGATGAGTAAGCCACTAGAGGGCTTCTCATCGCTGCAATGCGTAACGGTGCTCCGACTCAATACTATGTTTCCCCGTTCGGGAGAGGGTTCGTCTCAACAGCCAACCAGATTGCAGAAACCCCTCTTCCTTTCGGGGGCTTTAGCAAGGGATTACGGTTGTTTCAGTTTATTTCCAAAAAGAGTCACCGCTTGGGGGTCTTCAAAAGTAGTCCCAGTTTGGGTGGATTGCGAAAGGGGTCCCAGTTTAGGGAAAGGCTCGCCAGCAACCAATCTGAATACGCTAAATATAGCCTGCTTGGGTGGCCCCACCCAAAGGGGGTCCTCCTCCACCAAACGGGGAGGGAGGTATGTCTGTCGCCTGCCCCAAACGAGATAAATATTGTAGTCGGAGCACCGTTATTCACTGCCAAGAAGAGAGCTCACTAGTTGCTCGCTCTTCTTTTATAATATAAAGAAATTAATTACAGACTCTTGATAATACAGTGCTCAGTCGCTGTATGTTTATGTGTCGCAGTTAGACAACATCTTCTCGTTATTCTAAACTGTCTCTCTCTTTTGGACAAAGTTGACAAAGCATTTCGGTAAAAGTCAAGTTTTTCGGAAAGATTTTTGTGAAAGATATTCAAATAAGGAAAGGAATTGACCAATCAGACGCATTCAAACGCCTATTATGGGCACGTAATTAACAGTTATATCTAATCTGTTACCACCCCAAAATTTTGTTGTTTCTAGCGTTATGCTGGCATGAGAGTTGAGTCTACCAGCCAGGATATTAGCAGAAAGTATCATTGTTCGCAGACTCTTGTTCTTGTATTTTCAGTCATCCGCTATTTTAATTTTCGATAAAAGCTTTGCGCTTGGTATGAGGAAGTGGTTTGTGATTGTGATAAAGTTGTTTTATTTTATATACTACATAGTACGAGCAAGAGTTTATAATAGAAAGAGTAAGATACTCAGCTCTTCCTAATAGAATAAGCTTGCAATATGCTCGGCACATTAAGGCCAAAATCTCTGGGGGGCTTCTCAGCGTGTAAGCATACAACGCTGACATTTTTCAGAAACGGGCATTTTTATTTTTACCAACTTTTCAAACAATCTCTTACAAAACCGGCAATTAAAAGTCCTTTATCTAAAAAGATCTCGTTCTGCGCAACACAATGATATAAAAATTATTTTCTGTACGATTTTCCTAGCTCAAGTTATAGTATTTAATTTTTCAAAAAAGCCCGTTTTTTGAAAAATGTCAGCATTGTATGTTTACACGTTGAGAAGCCCCACGAGATTTCGGTCTTAATGTTTCGAGCATCTCGCAAGCTTATTCGATTAGGAAGCAGAGCTGAGTGTCTTACGCTTCCGCTTACGTCTTACGTCTTACGCTTATATAAACTCTTGGTACGAGCTATTGGTGTAGGCAATTTGGAACGTGTAGTACAATCAGGTTTGCACTTGTTTCGTTGTTCTAAACTTTCTACATTGGTCTTGATTCAACAAATGTTTGTGATATCTTTCATTTTAATGAGGTGTATGCAATTGTTAATAAAAAGAAGATTGTGTAGCTCAGTATGATGGGATTAGTTGGATGGAGGTATCGTTCGTGTGTTTCCAACCCACATTTAGCCGCAGTTATAGTGACTCCAACCACGCCCAATGATGATATTTTAGTGTAAATTCGTAGAGGATTCTGCTTGGAAAGACATTGTGTGAAATTCTGTGTCACTTTTGGAACCTGTTTAAAAATTGGAACTGGTCCGATCACTGTAGCCTATATTGGACTAAGGTCCTATTTCTTTGAAGATTAAAACTGTCTGATTAAAGGATTAAAAATCAGCCGTATTAGAGTTTTAAAAGTCATTCTTTAATGCTGGATTAAATCGATTAAGTTCAACTCAACCATAAACGAGATTATTTTAATCAGTTGTGCAGAATCAGTTAGAGTTGGGTCTGGTTCCAATAGAACCGGTTGGAACCGGAACCGAGCCGGATTTTTAGAACCGGAACCGATAGGATTTGGAACAGTCGTGTTCTACGCTTAAAATTGAACCAGTGTTGTCGAATGGGATGGGATGAGATTCAGGACTGAATCCGCTTTCACAGTGGAATACAAAAATTTTGGATTTTGAATGTTAATTTTTGACAATTGTTTCAAAATTATAAAAACGTCTAGACGCATCAATATTATCAAGAGTATATAATAGGAAGAGTAAGACCTGTGTTATTTTGCGAAATTCCGCCATTTTTTTGAAAATTCCACAACTTGTTTCGGAGCTCTGCGTAAAGTTCCTCAAAAATTTTTGGCCTCGAGTAGAAATTTTCAGCTATTTCTGATAATAAAACAACGTGTTTCCGGTACTTTTTGCAGAAAATTTCAAAAACTTCGCGCCTTCGTCGCGTATTTCTGTATTGTAGACACCTTTCAGTCTTATGATAGGATTCTTGTCCGAGATATGTAGAATACTTTGTAGTGAAAGCTTATCCAATAAAATTCTTTTCGCATAAACTATTTTCCTAAAATAGCTGAAGAAGTTCACGCGTATACATAGTTTATAACCACTCTAGTAAGATGATAAAAACTCTGAAGTATGCATTTGTTGAACAGAGTCGTGGATATACGTACTTACTTACATACGTACATAACCTGTTTAGACACACCAAAGTGCACAAGAATAACCGAAAATCTTTGCTAAATCGCTCGAAAAAATAAATTTTCAAGCTTGAATTTTCCGGAAACATCTAGCTTCTAGAAAAAAACAGAGTAAGACACTCATCTCTTCCTAATAGAACAAGCTTGCGAGATGCTCGTTACATTAAGGCCAAAATCTCGGGGGTGGGTGCTTCTCAGCGTGTAAACATACAACGCTGACATTTTTCAGAAACGGGCATTTTTACCAAATTAAATGCTATAACTTGGGCTAGCAGAATCGTACCAAAATAATTTTTATATCATTATGTTGCGTAGAATGAGATCATCTTAACGGAATAAAAGTTATGTAGTTAGCTTCAAGCAATCTCTTACAAAACCGGCAATTAAACATCCTTTCCACGAAAATTTTAGGAATTTCACCATTTCTTCAAAATGCCTTACGTTGTTGCCGGATTTGTAAGAGATTGCCTAACCTAACTACATAATTTTTTTATATCGTTAAAAAGATCTCATTCTACGCAACATAATGATATAAAAATTATTGCCGTACGATGTTCTTAGCTCAAGTTATAGTATTTAATTTGTCGAAAACTCCCGTTTTTGAAAAATGTCAGCGTTGTATGTTTACACGCTGAGAAGCCCCCCCTCCCGAGATTTCGGCCTTAATGTTTCGAGCATCTTGCAAGCTTTTTCTATTAAGAGCTGGAGGGTGTTACTATTCCTATTATAAACTCTTGATGTTATTGACCTATTTTTGCCCGAAGGAAGACTTCGACATCGGATCTATATAGAGTCACTTTCCGAGTCTACTGTTGCTTGAATGTTTAAGATCAAGAGTACATAATATAAGAGTGTGCCACTAGGCACACTATGTTAGAGCAAAAACTATGCTCTTCTCGCTAACGGTCCACCCCCCCCCCCCGCAAATCAGACCCTAGTGACCTCCCCCCCGCAAATCAGTACCTAGTCGAAACGGGGGTACGCTCACTCGCTCTATGTTTATGTGCTTAAGCTCGAAAACAAGCAGTGCGTGCGCGAATTTTGTGCCTGCTTCGAGCTTTAAAACACAAACAGCGCACAAAATTCTTTGAAGTGAAGGGTCTAATTTGCGGCGGGGTGGGCCGTTAGCGAGCAGAGCATAGTTTTTGCTCTGACAACAGAGAGTGAGCCTAGTGGCATACCAGGGTTTTTTTGCGTCCAGATGTGCGTCTGGACGCAAAGTTTCTTATCTGGACGCAATGAAATTTTAACGGGACGCAAGCTAGACGCAACATTATTTAGGGAGAAAATTCACTTTTGTAAGAGTAAAAACTTTAAATGTTTCCAGTACCAATTTTTCCCGTTTTTCAAAAAACTTCTTCGGGTCCTGGGGGCTCCGCCCCCAGACCCCCACTGTTTCTCGCTTTGTTATGGAATGCCAAGGTGCAAGGTCATGCCTCAATGTTACTCAATGTTATTTGTTAAGTTGTTGTCCACCTGCATCCGTATCAGATCTTTTCGAACTCGTAAATTTCACTTCAATAAATTTTATATGGATCTTACTAGATGCATAATCGTGAACATTTATATTGTTCTCATTCAACAGGTCAAGGTCAAGCAGGATCAAAATTAGTAGTAAAGTAAAACCTCGAAATTAACAAATTTGTAACTGTAGCAAAAGCAGAATATCCAAATTTTTTTGGTTCCTCCAATAAATAGTTTTTCGCAAAAAATACACAAATGGCAATTTGAAATAATGCAAAACTACTATTTTTCTAAAATTTTCAAATACAAAAGTCCTATGAACGTGATTTCACGATGAATTAATTGTAACTAGCGTTAATAGTATTTACAAATGCGTCACTGTTTTGCCGTTGAATAATGCAGCACGAAGCATACACGCTTCTTTGTTTATTGATACTGACTTATTCAAAAACTTACAGATGCAATTAACACAAAAATGCATTAGCGTTAGGAGCTTTAGTGAGAAGAGATGTAACATTTGACAAATTAACCTTTTTAAACATTTCCACAACGGATTTAATCCGCTATTTCAAAAAATCTCCAACTTCTGGGGGGCTCCGCCCCCCAGACAACCCGTTACTCATTTGCAAGTTTGTTATCAAGGATCAGTAGTTCTCTGAGTTTTCGAAACCGAATGTATGTTTTAATGTTTACTACCTTTCTTTTCAATGATATTCCTAAATATTTCATAATTTTTTAAAACTTTAATTAGTTTAACTGACATAATGTGTGTCAATAATGTCGAAAATTACTCAAGAAATTCATTAGATGCAACAGATGCCAAATAAAATCTTTTTAAAGATTTCCACTGCGGATTATTCTATAATTTCAAAAACTTCTTCAACTTCGGGGGGGGGCTCCGCCCCCCAGACCCCCCGCCGTGTGTTTGGGCGCGTCTACATATATTCTGCAGGCTATCTTGTAATCGTGCATTACAGTTAAGCAGCAACTAACTTTCTAAATACCGTTTCAATGCAGGAATTATCGAAATTTGTATGAATAAAGCAATTTTTGCACTAAAAACACGCTAAAACAAGAATTCCGCCTGGACGCAAAATTTCTTAACGGGACGCAACTTAAATTTAGCGGGACGCAAGGTTGACCCAAATCCGAAAACCAAAAAAAACCCTGTGGCATACTCTTATATTATGTACTCTTGGTAAGATTAACAGCTCCGAGCGCAATTCATTTTAGCTCACAGCTGGTAGTGATGCTTAACTCACTGAAACTGAAACTAAGATTATTTTAATCAGTCGAAAGAACCAGCATTGTGAAACCAAAATTTGGGTATTCTGCAGGATGACGAGGCTTAATAATCCTCCAACTATACTTTACATGAAACCTAGGGCATTTTCAAGAAAGGGTAGAGTAGAATTAAAATAAACTAGATCCTTTTCATGAAAGAGTTAAAAGAGAGAAAGTCCAGCGTGAGTGGAGTTAAAACGAGTTAAAACAGTTAATTTTTTCTTTTTTCTGTACGCCCCACTCCAGTTGGCTTACACCGGTTAGGAGTAGTGTCAGCTTGAGGTTAATTTAGAAATTTGGCTGGAGTTGAGCTGACACCGAATAATTGTCTTTAACATTTACCCGAGGCGTTTCGCAGGGATGGAGCTTTGTCCATCACCTTCTGTGTGATGAACGCATCTCGGCAGCTCCACCCGAAGGCGGCCGCCCCTTAACTCCCGGAAAATTGTTGACATGAGGGGGGAAACAGCTAGAATTGGCACCGGCTAGCGCCAGATCTGATGTATCAAAAGCGGCTTCCTGGCCCGGTTGGACCAAAGTGGTGGGGCAGCGTAAAATATGAACACACATACAAACATAACATATATACATACAGTAACGAATAATGAACATGCATGCTCTTGATGATATATAGATAGAGTTTAACATTTTAATATTTGGCATGGATTCTTAAGCTTTGGAGTAGGATTCTCTGACCAGAAATGGTCATCATTTCCTTAAGTTGTCGTTGTGTGATTCCATAAGCATTTCTTTTGTCTGCGATGCAAACGATGTTTTGACTGCCTGCTTTGCTATGTATAAAAT
Source organism: Trissonchulus latispiculum (assembly GCA_030248195.1). Taxonomy (NCBI): domain Eukaryota; kingdom Metazoa; phylum Nematoda; class Enoplea; order Enoplida; family Ironidae; genus Trissonchulus; species Trissonchulus latispiculum. Next base: position 32,838 of record JASAND010031385.1, read on the forward strand.
CCTACAAGCAAAAAATGCGCCCCGATAAAGGTGATGTTACCTATATTCAATAATATTGAAAATTACTAGATCATTACCGCACAAGAGCATGGTGCCACCTCAGTCGAAGCTTGGTACTGTGTGAGTACTGGGACTATCAACAAACATTTTGCTACTCAACCATTCTACCCTAGTTGATTTAAAAAACTAAGGGCCTTTTCATAAAATGATTAAACGGATTAACTTAAGAGTTTAATCATTTTATGAATACGCTCACGGATTAAACGGATTAAAGTTTAATCCGTGACTTAAGCGGACTAGTTTAATCCGTCGATCAAAAACCTTTTCATAAAATACCGACGGATTAAACTTTAATCCGTGACGTATTCATAAAATCGCGACGGATTAAAACCATGGCGGATTAAACTTTAATCCGTGGCCTTTTCATAAAATTGTTAAGTTTAATCCGTTTAATCCGTCACTTAAAAACAGTTCAAAAGTACTAAAGTTTAATCCTTGTTATTTGCGGGGATTAAATGGATTAAACATCAATTATCGTAACGATTCCGTTTGGTGACATCAAATTTAAACTTTTATTGCTCATTCATTGCTTGGAGCTAGGCAGTCATTTTTATATCAAAATGTAGCTTAACATTTTCTCTTTTCAATGAACATAATGAAACATATTTAGCTTTTCTAGAACTTTCTTAGCTAATTATAGAACTAGTGCAATTTTTCAAATTTTTTGCCGACGGAAGTAATTTTTAGGTGAGACAATGGTTTGATCACTCGATACTTCTATCAAATAGCGGAGGATCGCTCATAGTTATTAATGAAATCGCTCTTCGTTCTGGAAAGTCAGATATTATAATATTTGCGCAACCCGAATGCAGTCTGCTTTTCTCATCTTTCCCGCGCAACAACTTTAGCTAGAAAATAGCAAAATAAAAGCTGCAGCTACGAAAAGGGACTCGTGTTGTAGGTGGTTGTTTCCTCATGTGCAAAATCCCCTTTACATGTCGTAACTTGCCCAATATTCGGAGTTCAAAAGAGATTAGCTTTTGATTGAAGCATATAATATGTACAATATTCTACTACTATTTAAAAACTAGTTCAGTACAGCCAGTCTGTACTTTTGGTGATGGTATCCTTTTGAGTAGTGATTTTTGAAGCGCTGTCACTTTTGTCATTTTAGGTTTTGGAAAGAGCTCTAAACATGGTTTTAAAGCCTATAATGAATACATTCATATGATTACAGAAAATAGCAAAATTCCCAAGAAATTTTCTGACATACCGGCTAAATATTTTTCGTCAATTTTTCAACACAGATTTCTCAAAACTATAGAATCCGCCAAAATTTCTTTTTATGCCTTGATTTGAAGCACATGTGGGACATTTTTTGGATTTTGCTAACATGTCTTAATGCACCAGAAAATATGTCAAATGTCACGAAATTTTGCAGCTCCCATTAAGATTTTCGCAACTGGACAAGTATTAGCTCAAAGTAAAATGTCCCTCCGCAATAGTACAAATTTTCGCTCTGCCTAAAATTACACGAATCTTCATTGGGTAGTTTCTGAAAAATCGATGTTCAAAACAAACTATTTACAAAATAGTTTTTCAGCCAAATCTCTAGCTTAAAGCAACGAACTCCAGCTAGTAGCCATTAATAAATATAGAATTTGACTGTGTATTAGTGTTGTGCGTTGGCCGGCCAAGCCATTGGCCGTTGGCCGAGAAAATCTCAGCCAGTTGGCTTGGCCGGCCAATGGCCGACTGTTGGCCAAGCTCAAACTTTTACTGATTTTGTGCGTCAACTGTGATACCAAATTTAAATTTTTCTAAATAATATCGTGCACATGTTGCATTATAAACATTACATTAGATGCATTACTACAGATTTTCAGTTTACCTGCATAACACATGACACTTAGCTGTAAGTTTTCGATATGTCCGTACTCTTTTATCGTAGATAGTTAGTTTTTCAATAGGTTTGCCAACTTAGTTTTTAATTTTGTATAGCGGTCAACGTCTCATCAATTATCAATTGCAGTCCTCCAGCAAAATTAAAACAGAATTATCGCGGATTGGCGCTAACGATTGGAAAAGCTATTTTTAATAAAGCTCAATTAAATTGACGCATTATTAAACACGGTAGACAATTAAAACAGTAATTTCCAGCCAGCCAACGTTGGCAAATTGCTAAAAAATGGCTACTGGCTTAGGGCCAAGCAAAAGCCAACGGCCAACAGCCAATCCCAACACTACTGTGTATCGATTGCGTATAAAATAAACTAAAATTGTCCGTAAGATTTTAGCAGTAATTTTGAAAAACTGATTTCCTCGAAGATGGCCATTTTTTGACCCCAAAAATGCGGGACTGGTTCCATCCAGAATGTTAAATAGCACCAAAACAATGCATCTGGAAAGTTTCATCCGCTTTCATAAAGAATTGCGCTTGTAAGGTGAAATTTACACAAGATATTAATTAATTCTTGCAGCACCTTAAACATCAAGGTCACATTACCTTGGTGTAGGCCACATGGCAGGTCAAAAGTTGTATTTCAAGGAACTGGAAGCCTAAAAAACGTGCGTAGCTAGGTTTTTCAGGACGTAGAATTCAAATGTGGGATTACTTTCAATGTAGCTTTAGCTCACATATGTGGTCCTGACCACTCCTTTTTTCGGAGGGTTGGGGTCGAGGCTAACAGCCGGGCAATCGGTCAGAAGGGGCTGAGGTACCGTACCTAAAAAGATGTGCACTCAGGTTATAGAGGTCGGAGAGCTCGAACTTGGCGTCAGTTTTACTGTAACAGCCAATCTGCACCTTTTTACAGAAACTAATTGGTGATTTTTCCTTTTGTGACAAAGTTCGCAAAAAAGACTAAAACCGAAAAAGTTTTCTTACTGGAGAGTGCATGCATCGCTAGAAGCCATTTCTGTAACATTTGATGACAATTCAGGACAGAACCGCACGTTTTGGAAATATTGTTGCGTGCTTCTATTTTCGCAAGTCATAAATTTAAAGATTCACCAAAAATTCAAACTTAAAGCTTAAACTTTAAGACACAATTTTTGTAGCGTAACTTTTTCACTTTCCAATAATTATAATATTTAACACGTCGGAGCCATCTTTGAATTGTTAAACAGAATGTAGGAGCAGTTTTGAAAACTTCCATGGGGGGACTACAAAATATGTGAACTCATCAGAATTTGTAATGGTCAAGAATCAACCAAAAGCAACCCCACCATTTTACGAGATTACAACATTTCAATGTTGTTCTGGTGCAGAATTAATCTGTGTACGCATTGTACGTACTCTTGATTGTACTAATAATCTCAAAGTAGCAATCTATTGTTACTAGTCTAATGAACAGTTAATTCTCAAGCAAGGACTTCGAAAAACCAAACCAGAAACTCATCGTTGTAAAATCGCTACAAAGTTTGATATGCGCAATGAACGATACTTATTGCAGATGTTGGCCATAGTTTGAAGTAGGACTTTGTCACTCATTAACTGAAGTAATATGCTTAAAATTTACAACTGTAGCATCGATCAGCGAAATTGATATTAATGGAATAGATAATTTTGAAATCTGTGAGCTTCATTTGTATTCAAAAAATCAGGATTAAACTGGCGGATTAAATGGATTAACTTAAACGGATTAACTTAAATGGATTAAAAGCGTATTCATAAAATACGGATTAAACTACTTAAATGACTTAATTTAATCCATTTAAGTTAATCCGTTTAAGTCGTGGCAAAGTTTAATCCGTTTAAGTAGTTTAATCCGTGATTTTATGAATACGTCTTTTAAATCCATTTAATCCATTTAAGTTAATCCGTTTAAGTTAATCCGTTTAATCATTTTATGAAAAGGCCCTAAGACTTTATGTAAATTAAAATTAATTGCATATATATTGTAGTAAACTTAGCGTTATATATAGCTTAGGACGATGCTTCCTCCTGGGCTCCTGACATCCTGTTCAATCATCTCCTTCGGAAGCCTCGTGCGAGCCCACAAAAATTGCATCGTATCGGTCTTGTCTGTTTTGAGCTGAGATTGCATCAGAGATCAATCGCATTAGAAGCTTTTGGTGTCAGAGATCAGTAGACAAAGTGTGAGATTGTTGAGACAGAGGGCCTTTTCGCGCGCGAGTTAAAAGAGTAGAGTTTAAATCTTTTAACTCGTTTAACCCAACAGGCGAGTTAAAGTGAACTGTTTAGCTCTTCAAACCCGGTGTCCGTCTGTCCGAAAAAGATTGAGTTTGTTTTAACTCGTTTAACTCGATGTGCGAAAAGGCCCAGAGTCAAATCTGATGAGATCTGTAATGAAGTGGCCAAGTTCAGGCTCCAATTTCTTTCCACTAGAATTCCGTTCCGCTTTGGTCTAAGAAGACGCTAACTCTGCTGAGTGACAACCACTTCGAGAACACGGAAGGTCGGCACGTTTATCCGGAAGATAAACATAGGCACTGGATCCTCAGAAGGTGGTGTGTCCAAAACTGAGAATTCCTTGCGGCCAACCAGAATCGGGGTCTTTATCGTGAGTCCGTTTGGCAAAGGCTGGAGTCCAACTGATATCGTTAGCAAGCGGGGTCCACACTTGCTTTCCGGAGGATGAATCTAGTTCAGTAACAATGAACTCTGCTGAATTAGATCTCGATTGAAAAATCAAGATCCTAAATCTGTGATGATGTCTTTGTAGGGCCCAAGCGGTCAGATTATGATCACTTACTTGTTCAGAGGTCAGATCCGGCTCCAATGTCTTGATTAGGAGTTGGTGCCTTAATTCCCGAGACTGACTACAAGGCACTGCAGGTTATTGATATTAACAATGAGACTAGTTACAATACTACTGGTAATGAGTATAGGTACTATTAAAGCTATAGACAACAAGATTAGTGGTTTACAATATAAATCGACGAATATCAGCAAACAGTATAACAGTTTGCCAGAGTTGCCAGTACTCAATTTACCCAAATTATTAGTTGTTGGTAGGGACAAGGTTTAACTCTTCAACATAGCTCAACGACTTCTTTCTTTCTTCCTTCTGTGACAAATTAACTAACTATTAGACCTATCACTAAACTCTACTGTACGGTCCCTAAATGCTTGTGCTCGTGCTTTAGATCAATACTCTTTGTCCGTCCTCATTACCAAGTTCAATATAATAATAATAATAATAATAATAACTACAGAAAAGGTAAAATTAACTAGTTTAAAGTTGTTAGTAGTACAAGGTTCCGGTCTGTGGGTGAGCCCGAAATGCCAGTAACAATAACACACTTTCGGATGCTATTCGGTCACCAAAGGATACACAAGGGTCGGTCCGGTTGGGGGTTTCCTGGAATACGGTTATGGGGTTAGTACAAATTTTTAATTTAATCTCTTCTTTATTCTTCTGATCTAATCACTGCTAACAAACTGGGTGGCTTAAGCCAGAGACAGGGGCATAAACAACCCCCCCAGGTTAAGAGCGAAAGATGAGATGACATAACCCATTTTTAGAGAGAAATAGCAAAAGGTTCAATCAGGTATAGGAGAGATCGAAATTTCCAGAGGTTACAAACAAAAGTTCACAGATGGTTTTAGGTCCCAAACTGATCCGGTGCAATTCCCAAACTGTCTCTGACTTTAAAGTCTATATCAATCTCTGTCACAATTAGAGCACCTACTCTGAATTTCAAACAGTATCCGAGTTCCACAAATAATCTGATTCCAACTGATTAACACGGGCTCTTCGGCCTTCCAATAATCTCAATACTGATCTGACGGTATGATCCTTAATTGTTTATCCAGAGGCAGAATTCGGCTAATTCAGGCAGGAGATCTGTTCTCGTCCGCACCTGAATCAAATGGGTTAAAACCCATTAGTACAAGCTATAGGTGCGCGATTCGAACCCAGCAACCATTACTCACATCTTTGGCTTTCTGAACATGAATTAGACTTGCAATTTCAAAATTGTTGTGAAAACTTGAAATTTAGGTGCATCATTACTAATTCTGAGCGATTTTAACAAGATCATAACACTGGAAATTGGTTTTAAATGAAATACTGATTTTCGGGAAATTTCTTGCACTTTCGTGCCACAAATTGCAGTTACGACACGAAACTATGATTTCCGCTTGATTTCGCTTTGTACGATCTGCTTCTGTAAGATTAAAACCTGCAACGTGAAATTGATACAGTTTTGGCCCCTTTAAAAGCAGATAGGCACCCATTTGCTCAGTTACCACAAGAAACATCAATTTGATTAGAAACTATCGAAACTAGGACCTTTTGATTTCTAGATTCTGGGAGGAAGGTAACAACTTCCTACGCTTAGCGCGTATTAATTAATTTAGAAGAGAGTTAACACACAAGTTTGATGAAAACACCATAATTCAACGAAGAACCTCTTTTTTCCTAGGTTCTATATAAGGGAGGTAACAACTTCCTCTTTCAGGAAATATCGAACTTTGGAAACTAATTGACTTCATGAACCTAGTAATTTTGCTTTTATCAGAAGATGGTTCTATGTAAGAGTTTATAATACCAAGAGTAAAGACACTCAGCTCTTCCTAATAGAATAAGCTTAGTGAGATGTTTGGCACAATTACCGAAATCTCGGGCTTCTCAGCGTGTAAACATACAACGCTGACATTTTTCAAAAACTGACGTGTTTCAACAAATTAAATATTATAACTTGAGCTTTTTGAGAACATTGTACGGCAATAATTTTTATATTATTATGTTGCGTGGAATGAGATCTTTTGAACGATATAAAAAATTATGTAGTTAGTTTGAGGCACTGCAAATCCGGCAACGACGTAAGGCATTTTGAAGAAATGGCGAAATTCCTAAAATTTTCGTGGAAAGGATGTTTAATTGCCGGATTTGTAAGAGATTGCCTGAACCGAACTATATAATTTTTATATCGTTAAAAAGTCTCGTTCTACGCAACATTATGATATAAAATTATTGCTGTACGATTGTCCTAGCCTCAAGTTAAAGTGTTTAATTTGGCGAAAATGCCCGTTTTTGAAAAATATCAGTGTTCTAGTAGTTTACACGCTCGAGAAGCCCCCACCTGAGATTTCGGCCTTAAGGTGCTTGCATCGCTTTGTGTAAATTCGACCATAGAAGCTTCAATTTTTCTGAAAGTGGATGGAACTTTCCAAAGACATTATTTTCGTGCTCTTTAACATAATTCTGGGACCAGTCCCTGATTTTTGTGTAGATAAGAAAGTTTTGGTTTTAGCCCTTATTCTCTCAGTACATAGTAGCTTACACCGGATTGCTTGGTTATGGCTGGAAAGAGGGCACCAAAATGAACATTTTTGCTTTTACAACTTTTTTTGAGCTACCTCTTAGTCGTTAAGGCAGTATAAGCCAAAAACGATTTTTGGGATCAAAAAATGGTCATTTTTGACGAACTCAGTTTTTTTTTCTAAAATTACTGCCAAATCTTATAGACAATTTCGGCTTATTTGTACTCAATCGATACACCGTCTAATTGCGCATTTTATCAATACCTATTAGCTGGAGTTCGTTGCTTTAAGCTAGGGAATTCGCCGAAAAACCATTTTGGCAAAATTGCGATTATTTTGTTTCGAACATTGATTTCTCTCAAAAACTGCACAATGGATTCTGCGTGATTTTTGGCTGAATAAAAATTTGTCCTATTGCGGAGGGTCGTTTTTCTTGGTTTGGGCTAAAACTTCTCCAGTTGTGAGAAAACTGAATAGAAAGTTGCAAAATTTCGTGTCATCACGTATTTGCCGGATTTTCTGGAGTACTCGAGACTTGTTGAGCCAACTCCAAAAAAATGTCCCTCGGCCCACATGTCCTTCATATCTGGCAACAGGAAAAAAAATTTTGGCCGATTCTACAGTTTTGATAAATCGATGTTCAAAGATTTTTGGTGTATATTCAGTCTTTCAGATGTCAGCATGTCGGAAGGTTTTTGCTATTTTTTTGCCAATTTTGCTAGTTTCGTAAGCTCTGTGTTAATGTACAGATCATAAGCTTTGGAATGATGTATAAAGCTCTTCCCAACCCCTAAAATTGCGAAAAGTTATAGCGTTTCGAAAAAATCACCACAAAAGCACTGCACAAAAGGATACCAGCACCTTAATGTGTCGAGCATCT
>JASAND010031386.1:0-20079 GCA_030248195.1 Trissonchulus latispiculum
CACATTATTTAGAATGTAGACAAGTTTCTCAGAGGTATATCGGACCTGTGGTTTATCCGAACTCTGTAAGTTTATCGGACTCTGATGCAAGCTGTATTTGTTAAATAGCTTAGTGTAGCGTTTGGAGTTGGGAGGAAGCTTAGTTCACTCACGTGGCTTGAATTACCTGTTGCGTCATAATTAAACCACCTATCGACTCTTTTAAAGTGACTCGAACCACAAGTACTATTTTGGAGGATGTTGCTGGGTCGTGCTACCTCGAAGCGGTGACTGCACGCTGGTCGGGGGAGGGCCTGGGAAAATGAAGTACACGTAGCGTATACACACCCCACTGAAGCAGGGAGGGGGAAAAGCAGTGCTGAAGCTTTTGAGTTGCTGAAGCTAAGGTCTAATAGACTGTAATTTAATACTTTACTCAACCCAAAAGGCCTTGCTCACCCCTTGTAACAGTTGACTAGCTTGATAAATGCATAGGTACCGTTCTGCGTATTTTGGACCGATAAAGCAGTTATACAAGCAAGAGTTTGTCTTGAAAAATTTGTAGTGCTTAGAGCAGAACTTAGGCTGAAACCGCAAATTGTTAACGACATGTCACAACAGACCTACTGCGAGCAAACAATTCTTGTATCTGTAAACTTGCTCTGGAAAATTAAGCTAACTACAAGTTTACAAAATAAATTAGAGCCATCACGTTGTCAGGCTGCAAAACATGGAGCTTCTTGATTAACCCTAAATTCTTCTAACTTTGTCAGTAATGCTTACATGGTTTAATATCCGTGAAATCTTCACCAATGCAAAATGTAATATTGAAAACAGCTTTAAATACTATGGTGAAATTACTCTGAGCCGATTCTTAAAACAGATCCGTTTAAATCCAGCTTTAGTCGCCAACTGGCCTTTGCTTGGCTGTCTTGAACACACGCATTGCTAAACCGGGAATAAAGAGTTGCCGCTAATGCTTATTCCAGAATACCAAAATAATGAGATTGGGAATTAAACATAGCATAATAAACAGTAATGTTCGATTGGGACAAGCATGTGAACTGTTGTACTTACACTGAAAACAGCAAGACATGTTTAATTTGATAATTAATTCCCGCATCTGACCACAAATTTTTAATTTAACAAATTAAAATCTTGATACAGCGACCTTGTAGGTGCTGGAATCGCAGTTCAGTCGTAACAGAAACTGTTGTTTGCGAGACTAGATTCTATACAAACCTCAGCCATGTCGAAGACCACCAGAAATTAATAGACGACGATTCCTAAAGCCAGTACTTCAAAGTCCAAACTACGTACGCATGGCTTTAGCAATCACTCTATGACTACATGATCCTACAATACATTCAACAATAAACCAATTAGCATCTCACAATTCACATGTCTGCCGGACTCACCAACGCACTTGGGTCCGTCAAATTGGCAGCAATAAATTGTGGCTGTATAACATTACTGATAGGTATGGAGAAAGCACCACGTAATCAAAACATATCGCAAAATTTCGATTATTTGTGGTTTTCTACAAACACCAGCCACGAGTGTTCTTTAAAAACTTCGATGAAATACTAGCCGATTGGTAATAACTTATGCCTTTGCGAATCCTGAAGACGATGCTTTCTTCATAAGTTTTCCCAAAGGGTGTTCTACAAGCAATTTTAAGTTCGTTTATTGTCCAACTCTCAACGTCATAAATTATTAAATACCTGGATCATTCTTTAACATTGAGTTATGAATAGGTAAAGATCAGATCATTCTTGCAAAGAACATTCTTACAGAGCATTATTATACAATGAATAATTTGAGGAACAGATCACATTATGATATGATACAACATTTCTCCTCCTACAATAAGTAGATAGCACCCCGAAATGCAGACAGTAGCACAAAAAGTGAAATGTTTTAACGCTTATTATTATTAAGATTATTATTAAGACTAATTATTAAGATAATAATAATTAGAAAATTATAGTGCTTTCCTGAAAACTCATGAGCTACAAAGACATTTAATTTGGTAATTTTCTCTAGTAGGAAACCCTTGCGAAGTGACTCCGTTTGCGGCAAGTCTTGCATTTGCCACTGTTGATCTCGATAGCATGCAAGCAATCACAGCTTCGGTACTACTGAAAACTGAACTAGGGTTTTCTGGAAACCCAGTGGAAAAAAGGGGTGGGGAAAAAAGTGGAAGGCACACTTTTACACTTCAAAGTTCACTTCTAGAAACCGAAAACCAGTGAGCATTACTGGGGCACATTCCCACCTAGAGCAGTATTGACAATAGAGACCGAAAACCACCCAATGGTAATTTGACAGATTCTCACCCAAAAAGTGCAGCTGCCTGGAAACCAAAATTGATCTAAAACTAATTTGACAAATTGAAACCCAAAAATATTTCTGTTGGGACTGAAATTGACCCCAAATTAATTTGACAGACGCACTCCGAAAAGTGTAGTTTCCAGGATACAGGGAACCATTGATAAATTCTTCGAAATTTTTTGTGATTTCTAGCCCAATATAAATATTTTTGACCGTCGCATTTTTTACTAATCACTGGTCACGATCGGCTCAATCCTATATGGGCTTTTAACTCACACACGCTGCATTCTTGTTCACTTTTTTCGACTGTGGATCCGGCAATAATGCTTCGCGGAGCAAGCGCTGCAAAGCTAATGGCCAGACTTGTTTCGTGTGGGAGAAAGGGACATTTTGCTAAGATGTGCCGGTCGGAAAGAAAGCGGTGTGGAACAACATTAAGACAAAAGTGGAAAGTGGAAAAAGTTGAAAAACCTTAGCCGAAGCAGACATCAGTGAAGATGACGAAAATAAAATTGTAATTCTGTAAACTTTTTAAACCAACCAAATCTGTGTGAAACTTTAGTATTGCTGTTAAGGGACTTTATTCATTCTGTGTAAGAAGGAAATGTTGCATAGTGATGTGTTCGCATACTAGAGATTGCATATAGTAGCTATCAAACATGTTCGTGCAAGATACTGTGAGGGCACACTATTGTAGAGGGCATAGCTGGGCGGGCTATTACAGAGGTAAAGGATCGTCTTCTTTCTCAGGTTGTTTATGGATAAGCTCAACAAAATTAGGATCTGACGGTAATCTGACATATATGTTTCCTTCTTTGTCCGAAATGTGCCACTTCTTCTGTTTCCTGGCAGCAACTTCGGCAGATTTTGCCTTCCATTTTCCGCTAGCCAGAGCTGATGCAGAGACGTTTGTTGTACAGTGGATGTGGTTCCACTGCTAGTACCAGGCGTTTCGGACTTCGTTAATTCCCAGCGAATGTATTCCGGCATCTACAAGTCGATTGCTTTTGTGATATCGTACCTGAAATTGCTATTATATCATAAACAGAAGAACATCTTCACAGCAGAGTGAAAAAGGAATTTTCTCATTGGGCTGACCTATGCCATCCTATCCTATCCCACTTAATGGAGTCGCTTTGGGTCAAACTAGATAGTCACCGATTTAGCTCATTTTCACACAATATATACATGTGCTCTCAAAAACAGGACAAAATTTCTATTTCGATTTTAAAGTCCCGATTTCATACTCTGACAGAGAAACTCATGTTCATTTAAAGTTGGAAAACTTGAAAATCTCTGTGATTTGCCTTCCAAGGTCATGTGGAGACGGAACGGCAGCAAAATTGGGATTGTCTAATACGGCAAATTAACACTGTTGGTTGGCTAATATTTCAGTGCTATAACGACTCCGGGATAGCCAGACAACCAGTCGTTCACAATGCAGTCTTCAATCTTGAACTAAACCTTTTTCAGCTAACTAACTGTGTCCCCCAAACTTGCTCTAACTTGCAAGTACTACGTTTTAGACACATAGTTCTATCGGAAAAGTTGTTCAGCTCATCATTAGCTATCGGATAATACCAAGAGTACATAATTATAAAAGTATGCCACTAGGCAAGCTCTATGTTATCAGAGCAAAAATTATGCTATGCACGCTAACGGGCCGCCCCCCCCCGCAAATCAGACCCCAGTGACCCCCCCCCCCGCCAAAAAGAATGTAGGCGAAACGGGGGTACGCTCACTCGCTCTATGTTTATGTGCTTAAGCTCGAAAACACAAGCAGTGCGTGCGCGAATTTTGTGCCTGCTTCGAGCTTTAGAACATAAACATTCCTTAAAGTGATGGGTCTGATTTGCGGGGGGTCGTTAGCGAGCAGAGCATAGTTTTTGCTCTGATAACATAGAGTGTGCCTAGTGGCACACTCTTATAATATGTACTCTTGATAATGCCAAAAGTACATAATAACTAAGGGTGTGACAAGTGTCACGCTCTTAGTTATCAAGCGAAAAACATCATCTGCACAATAACGGCTGACCCCCCACAACTGAGTATGTGCACTTCAAATATTTTTGCCCGCTATGACTACGTTCTAAAGCTCGCTACAGTCGCACATTGAACCAACTGACTAGTTGTGTTTTTGAGCTTTAGAACGTAGGCATAGCGGGCAAAAATATTTGAAGTGCACATACTCAGTTGTGGGAGGGTCAGCCGTTATTGTACAGATGATGTTTTTCGCTTAATAACTAAGAGCGTGACGCTTGTCACACTCTTAGTTATTATGTACTCTTGATAATACCCAATTTGGCTATATTTTGAAAATTTTAAAAATTGATTATTTTGTCCATAAAAGATCAACGGAGCCGACAGGACAAAAACGTTCAACATCAAAGCATTTGCTTTTACCATAATGTTGGGCAAATATGGAGAGCCTTGTGTACCAGTTTTGATGACCTTCGAATAGATTGCAGGTGAGAAATTATTGAAAGAATGCTAAAATCGCGGAAAATGGCGATTGTGAAAATAATTGCACTTTTTGCGGCAAGTTTATTAGCGGCATTAATTTATTATTTAGTTTATTAGCTTTTTGCGGCAGACTATAAGAATTGCGACAAGTTTCAAAATAATTCTATTTATGCGTAGAGTGCAACAATTTACTCACATGCAATTTATGTAACTTTTGCCAACCATGCAGGAGAAACCCAAATCTTTTGTAGTTCCTGCTTATGTAGTGCAAAATGCATCGATTTTCCAATTATTTTAAAAAATTGGCAAAGATCCTGCACTCAACCGAATTGCTGGTATTTTCACTCTACGGTATGCTGTAAACATGTGTGCAAAGTTGCAGCACTGTGGCATTGATACAGAAGAATTTTTTCTGCCACAAACCTTTTAACCTATGTAGCCTTTTCATTTTCCTATGTTTCACATGTCAAGATCACATTTGAATGCGTCTACAGAATGATAGAAGCAATATTACGCAAAACACGTTTGTCTTGGTTTGAGGACCCATGGGGCTACAAACTGTGAGAAAATGAGAAAAATTAGAAATAGTCCAAAACTCGGTTTAAAAATTGAAGAGGGGGCAGGTGGGTAAACGTTTGTCCCAACTTTGTCTGGTTACACTACTTCTTGGTGCAGATAAGAGCATGGATGTGCAAAAGTTGAGTACTGAGATCTGAACTGCCCTCGTGTGCAGCAGCATCGTATATGTACCAGACCCCCCATTTTGACATCCACCAACATGATTGCGATTGTTAGATTACTCGTTCAAAAATTGTTAATTCAATAAATTTTCTTTGCCATGTGGTTCCTCCAGCTAAGGATACATGTTAACACTAACAATAATACAATGCTGATTTCGTAACCGAACCTACTATAGTCGTAGGCAGTCGTTATATAATGTAATCAGACAACAGCAATTAAGCCAGCTATTTACAACAAACACAAGCTAACACTGACATTAACACAAATTTGTTCTATTGCATGCGACAAAATTCTCGCCGCATAAAGCTAACCTGTAGTACCCCTACACTGGGTTAGCTTCAGCACGCTAAGCTAACTTGAAAGCGACAATTGGTCTGTTACACTGTTACAATAGCTTGCATAGTGCTTTTAATAGCTTTTAAGCTAAGGCTTAAGGCTAACTGACTAACTGTCACCTACACCCGGTTAGCTTAGCGTGCTGAAACTAACCCAGTGTAGGGGTACTCCAGGTTAGCTTTCTACGGTGAGAATTTTGACGCATGCATATGATTCAACTGTGTTAACGGGTTCTATCCAGTTTCACTTGGCTAGAGTTCATAGCCTAGGATCCAATCTTACATAATACCATTTCTTGAAAAGTCATTGTCTTAAACTTTCGCTACGCGCAACACTACCAGAAAGCATTAATGTCCCCGCTGAAGTCTATATAGTTTTGTTGGCGATGGTCCCGAGTTTGCGGTGGGATAAATTTTGCCATTGAAGGTATATGGAAGAAGTTTCAGCTCGGGACAGATGGAGCACCACTTGTTCCAAAGAACACGAACACCCTTATGGTTAACGCGAAGCTTGATCTTTGCGTAATATGCAGGGGGGATACTCCCATGGGAAGCAAAAGCATTGGATGGATCAGTGGACCAACAGACCAGATGGAAATTGGAGCGTGAAACCAAGTTTCGGCAACGGGATTGAATCCAAAAATCGTGACTGCTTACATGATTCACAACTGCGTAGGCATAGATGAACTCAGAATGATGGTGGTGGCAAAATACTTCGGGACTGACTCCAAAACTTTCCTCAGAGGGCACCAAAATTGATACCGGTGATCATATCGCTTTTTGGTGTTGTTAACACAACAATCACGAAGTATTTGTAATCTTGAAGGTCAAGATTACAGCGTTTGACAACCGTAGCCAAATTGTGATATTTGGTTCCAGATAATGAAACGACGGTTCAACGAAGTACTGACTTAACCTGGGGGCATTGACTGTCAGATATCAGCAGCAGGGTTTTGGAATACCGCTGCCTGGAAATCAATTCAGTTTGAGACAGAAGACCTTTCATAGGAAACCTGATCGCAGATTCTCCCTGGGAAATTTCAAAAAGGGGCCGAGCAAAATAGGTAAGCCATACATGTTGAAACCTGGATAATTGGACTCTTCGCCATTGATCAAGGAATGCAATCATAAGCCAGTTGGAGTAAACCTGTCCCCTGACTGAAGGAGCCAAGAACTGCAAAATGACACTTTCAGTCATAGCTCGGAGCACTTGTTCAGTTTCCTGCATTTTCTCGTCGAATGGAGACTGCGAGTGTTGGGGCAGAAAGATCACCACAGAGAAATACAATTCACTTGAACAGAATCCAATCAGGAAGCACACGGTTTCCAATTTAAGTTAGGGCCCACTGCTCTATAGTGATGGGGTCGCTGCGAAAACTGGGACAAGTGGCCTGGAGTGGCCTTCCATGCTGTTTAAGCATGCAATACCAAACACCCATTTGAATAGACGTTACTGTGATTCCATTATCCAAGGGAATGGGAGGGAATCGAAAGAATCTGTACAAGGGACATTCGTTGTCAACGATGATTTGCCTAAAAGTAAACAAAAAAGTTTGAAATAAGAGCACAAGTGAGAACTATGTACACGCTGACGACAAGTTCGGTGAATTTTACGACCGCTGAATTTGGTGATTGTTTGTGAATTTCACAGCCAATCTAAGTCTTCGCTTTCTAGGATTCGTTGTATCTTTTCTTGAGCTTGCTCCTTTGCAATCCTAGAATTTTGGTTATCTGCGGTTGGTTTTTGGAGTTGACTTTTCTCTTATTGAGAGGTCTCAACTTCTTCTGGTTGAGGGGACTCCTCTAACGAATATAAATATTTCAGAGGCCTAATTAACTTTTACCACTTGGAAGTAGTACCGTAGCTGAGCGGGTTCGGCCATCGTTGCCCTTGCACAAAGTATGAATCCTCCAAACTCGCCATCTGCATCTGGGCAGCTCTTCTTTTATCAAAATGGTCAACTAAAATCTCGCTAGCTTTGCGAATTTTATGCTTGCAAACAGTTCATTCCATCAGAGCTGTCAAATATTCCTTTTGCCATATTCGCGAGAACTGGTTTAGAAGTTTCAGTTCCCTGTTCCACATTTCACATAGCCTTTCTGATCTGGATCCTTGGAAAGGCATGTCCTCTTCGGGTTGTGACTCCAAGCTAGGAAAACCTATTTTAGCGCAGTGAGATAAAAAATGCGCAGGTGTCAATTCTCCTGAACATTGTCTGAATTTAAGGGTAGGAGTGGTCTACTGTTCACCACTTCTGCAACCTCCAGTACTTACAGTATGCAACTGATCCTTTGTAATCCTTGTCAGATCCTTGACTGAACCAATTTTCCAATTCTGAACTGAACTCCCCCCCACCCCCCCCCCTAACACACCTATGGCTACCGGCTGACCCCCCAACGAATTGACCCCTCACACCGCCCCTATATGGGAACGTAGTCCAAAGGCTCACTGCTTTGCATAATTACACGTTGAAATTAATAGCGGCCCAATTTGGGGAGGGGGTTTAAGCGCGTATGTTTAACACTTGCATGTAAAAAAGATGCTAAGTGAGTGAGTGACCCCCATTTGGGACTATGTACCCATATAGGGGCGGTGTGAGATGGGGTCAATTCGTGGGAGGGGGGTCAGCCGATAGCGCGCATAGCGTAGTTTTCGCCTTCACTGCAGAGTGTTAGGCTTGTCATACTCTTATCATTACGTACTCTTGCCAGCATCAACAACATATTTTTTTAGAATCCTGCTGGAGATCTAGAATAGGGATTGAATCATGGAATGTATTATTCAATATTATTAAAAATATTTAATTTCTCCAACATTTTACCACATTCATAATTGTGTATCCATGATTGGATAGAGCCAAGAGTCCATAATTAGTTCCTTATATTATAGAAGAAGAGCAAGCCACTAGAGGGCTCCGCATTGCGTAACGGTGCTCCGACCACAATACGCGAATGTTCCCCCGTTTGGGGGGGGGGTCGGCAGGCATACCCCCCTCCGTTGGGTGGGGGGGGGGGGTAGCCGAAAGTGGTCCCCGTTTGGTGGGGGGGTAGGCAGAAGGGGGGTCCCCGTTTGGGGGGGGGGGGAGTCGCTCAAGCAGGCTAAGCTTGGTTCATTCTGATTGGCTGTTGACGACCCCCCCCAAACGGGGACCACTTTTATTGACCCCCAAGATCGAAGAGAACAAAAACTACCGTAATCCTCTGCTCTACCCCACACCAGACGGAGGGGGGGTTTCTGCAATCTGATTGGCTGTTGGCTACCCCCCCACCAAACGGGGACCTCTTTCCTGCTACCCCCCCCCCCACCAAACGGAGGGGGGTATGCTTTGTCGAAGAGAGCTACCCCCCCCCACCAAACGGGGGAACATTCGCGTATTGTGGTCGGAGCACCGTTACGCAATGCCAAGAAGAGGAGCCCTCTAGTGGCTTACTCTTTTTCTATAATATAAGGTAAATTACTATGGACTCTTGATAGAGCTGTTCCTGGTACACATTTTTGCACTTGCATTTGAATGACAGGGTATTATTTAAAAGCTAATTATGAGCTGAAACCAATATCTGAAAATGTACCAATTTGTCGAGTTCACTATTCACAGATGGAAGCTTTCGTGAATGCCGGGAACAGGGCGCTTTTCTGAGATCTAGTTGTATTACAAAGGTTGTTCAGCTCGCCAAGACCCATAGCTCCATAACAGTTGGTGATGGAAAAATTTAAATCTGGAAAATCCTTGTTTTACTAAATTTGGGAATCGAGTGCGTTTTGGATAATGATTGTATTATAAAACGTGTTCAAATTCTCAACGGCTCTTAAATAATGATGAGAATTAAAATATAATAACTAAATAAGAATAAATAATAGAATAATAGAATAACAATATTCATCGCTACATGTATGCTGATTGCTGACGTGGGTATTACGTTGGAGTAATAATATAAAGAAATGGGTGAAATCGGTCTTGGAAATCTTATTACTTTGCCGTTAACCATTTACCAATTGGCCCTGAAATTCTCGGCAAACGACCAATGGCTTGGCCGGCCATTGGCCGCACCGGCCAACGCCCAACACTATTCTGCAGCGCAGTTTCTGATACGGACTTTCAGAATTATTCAATAGGATTCAGCTGGAAAGTTTGATGAAGTGTTTGCAAAATAATAGGAAAAGTATTGCAATTTAAGTGTCTACAATTGAAAATTAAAATTGTGGTCGGTTAGGATCAGATCGGTCCGATCCGGGGATGGATCGGATTTAATCGGAACGCCGGCCATTTGCCGGATCAGATCGGTTGGTTACTTTGGCTGCCGATCCGATCCGCTCCATATCACGACATCACAAGTCTTCTACAGATTGAGTAAAACTTAAGTCAATTTTTTAATTTTTTTTAAATTTTGTAATTGGAAATAATCTTGTAATTGGATTGTTTTTGATGAGTGGATCATAAAAACGACTAAATTTTCAAGCTTTCTTGAGAAGACATTTCTGTTGAAGTCTGACGTGATTGCTTTTCTTTAGCTTTCTCACACTCAGAGAAATCCTCATGTTCAAAACTTAATTTTGTGTTATCACAGTATGTCCAATTCAAACAGTAAAATTGCGTCAGAATGCTACATTTTGTTATAATGAACACATTTATAAAAAATTATTGTTGAACTATAAGAACTAAATAAAGTAAAGGCTTTCGCAGTGCTGCATATATCCGAACCAGCCCCTGAAAGAATATAAGGTAGGTACAATAAAGCGGGAAGTTCATTTGCTTTTCCATTTATTAATAGTCAAAAGCCTTCATAAATAATAGGCTTAAAAAGCCGTAAAATTAAACTACGGGTGTCAATTTGAAGGTCTCGTCGAGACCGATTATCCGTGACATAATCTTCTAACTGCTACCCCGTTCGCTGCTATCATATAAAATGTACCAAATTTTTTCCAGCGATTGTGGAGCATTTACTATGCAAGCTAGATGGTTGCCACTTACTGGACGTGTTTTACACTAAAATACCCAGGGACCTTTTTTAGTTGTCCCGATTGCTGCTTTCTAGCTGAAGTGATCGCTTGCCAAAGTTTGGAAAAGTTGGCAAAATCCAGGTTGTATCCACCACTCTAGCTTGTATAGTAAATGCTCCACAATCGCTGGAAAAAATTTGGTCATGTTTTTGCAAAAACCACATTTTTCATGATATATAGCAGCGTACGGGATAGCATTTGGAAAATTATAATGTCATGAATAATCGGCCTCGATGAGACCTTCAAATTGACACCCTTAGTTTAATTTTACAGCTTGCGTAGCTCAAGAAATGGAGGATTATTTGATTTCTGCAAAAATGACAAGTTTTCTACCCCAAAATAAGAACATCAGCTATATCTCACTATAGAGAAAAGCTAGAAAGGTGCGTCAAAAAGCACAAATGTAGAGCTCACCAAGATCTTTCGAATGAATATAATGATAGCTGGGCAGCAACTGTCTATCTGTCAAAAACCAGCAAAAACCACCCTGAGCGGAGAAGTCGAATTTTTGAACCGGGATTGCGCGGAGGATGTTAGAATGCTAAAAGAACTTATTTTGGAAAGTTTCATTAAATTTCATCTTGATTTGAACCGTCAACCAACAATATGTGCCCAAAAGGAATCACCACCTTAAGGGGGGGGGGGGGCGACTAAACTTTTGCCAAGACTTTGTCCGATTGGCCTACTTTTTGGCGAAGTTAAGGGGGAGCCACTAAAATGGGGGTGCCCCGAATTTGTCCGATTGGCCTTCTTTTGGCGAAGTTAAAGAGCATGGGTGTGGTCAAAAAAATACTTGGTCGTTGGTTCTCCGCTGCCTTCCAGCCATGTGCAACCGTCGCGTTTAAGTGCCCGACCCCCCCCCTTTTTCACAACTACCAACATAATTGATTAAAAATCTCTGCTGGTTGCAAGACCTAAGCTTCAAGCTTGTCATTGGGCAATATAATTTGGCACATGTGTCCCTGTCCGCGGAAAAATACTAGATGTCTGTATCTTATCTGCATCTAAGGGAATAACTGTTCAAAGTTGAAGTTTCGGCAAAATTTTGAAAATTTTTGGCTAACGAAAGGGATATTTTATCACTGGTACGAGCTATAAGGCTGTATTTGGCATAAAAGGAGACCCTATGGGAGTACTCATTTGTGCCAAATGGCAAGAAATTCTGCCGCGTGAAAAAATTTTTATGTCAACTTTAATCTTCAAAAATTGCCAAAATCGCCATTTTCAGTCTGTCGGATCCTGTGTAAAGGCTTTCTGCAGCCATAGAAGTCTAACCTTCACTAATCGAGCTGAAATCGTTTGTGGGTATGTTTGCGACCACGCTGAGTTCTAATATCTCAAAAAATTTTAATTTCAAAAATTTGATTTTTTTGATTTCTGGGGTACTATTGCCCCGAAAAGGCGATTTTGGCAATTTTTGAAGATTAAAGTTGACACAAATATTCTTTCACGGGGCAGAATTTCTTGCCATTTGACACAAATGAGTACTCCCATAGGGTCTCCTTTTATGCCAAATTACAGCCTTATAGCTCGCACCAGTAATAAAATATTCCTTTCGTTAGCCAAAAATTTTCAAATTTTTGTCGAAACTTCAACTTTGAACAGTAATTCCCTTAGATACAGATAAGTTAGAGACATCTAGTATTTTTCCGCAGATAGGGGCACATGTGCCAAATCATATTGGCCAATGACAAGCTTGAAGCTAGGGTCTTGCATCCAGCAGAGATTTTTAATTAATTATGTTGGTTGTTGTGAAAAAGGGGTGGTCGGGCACATAAACGCGACGGCTGAACATGGCTGGAAGGCAGCTACGAACCAACGACCAAGTATTTTTTGACCACACCCATCCTCTTTAACTTCGCCAAAAAGTAGGCCAACCGGACAAAGTCGGGGCAAAAGTTTAGTCGCCCCCCCCCTTAAAGAGATTTGCCCTTGATTTGCCACATGTGCCCCTATCTGCGGAAAAATACTAGATGTCTGTATCTTATCTGCATCTAAGGGAATTACTGTTTAAAGTTGAAGTTTCGGCAAAAATTTGAAAATTTTTGGCTAACGAAAGGAATATTTTATTACTGGTGCGAGCTATAAGGCTGTAATTTGGCATAAAAGGAGACCCTATGGGAGTACTCATTTGTGCCAAATGGCAAGAAATTCTGCCGCGTGAAAAAATTTTTATGTCAACTTTAATCTTCAAAAATTGCCAAAATCGCCTTTTTTGGGCAATACTACCCCAGAAATCGAAAAAATCAAATTTTTTGAAAGTAAATTTTTTGAGATATTTGAACTCAGCGTGGTCGAAAACATACCCACAAACGAATTCAGCTCGATTAGTGAAGGTTTGCTACTTATATGGCTGCAGAAGATGGAAACTGGGTCATTATTTCTGACCCATGACCCACCTGACCCAAACGCAAATTTGACCCAGACCCAAGGCGACCCATGAAATTTGAGAATTCGGTGACCCAGACCCAAATGACCCAAATGTTTTCGGGACCCAGACCCAGCCGACCCAAGAATTATCGTGACCCAGACCCAAACGACCCAATAAAATAAATCGATCTTAACTGACTTTACATAATCCTTTTGTGAAGTGTTTTTGAAACGCCGTAACTTTCTTAATTTTTGAAGTTGGGTAAGAGGTATACCTATATGTATAACATCGAATCTGATTGTAGGTTGTAAAAAGTATTCTTATTCCGATTTTTAAAATGTTTTTTGCCGCTAAGCACGAATCTAGTAGATCCGTTATTCAATTCAGCATATCATTCGATCCCTGAGAGCTCCTCAATCTTGTCATCTTTCATTTTTTTCAATAATGGTTATTTTACTTGGATGACCTGATTAGTTGATGTTGCAAAATATTTAAAATTTTCAAATCGATGGAAGTGTACATGGCTTTTATTATGTGAACCGACGCAAACATAACGGCCGCAGCTTACTCCATTGATTTCAGAGAGCAACAATACTAAACAATTGAAAATTCGCGCCGTAGCCGCCAAACAATTTTAGCAGCGACAGATTTACGTAATTGGAAGAATGCCAGATCTTCAAATTTGAAATTTGATAACACCCTGTGACCCATACCCAAAATGCCCCAATAAAGATTGCTGAAACAGACCCAAAGTGACCCACACAAAGCTTGACCCAGACCCACACTGATCCAAACGGTTCACTAAATTGGTGACCCAAGACCCAGTGACCCAAGCAAGAATGACGACCCAGACGACCCATGACCCAGTGACCCATGACCCAGTTTCCATCCCTAGAAAGCCTTTACACAGGATCCGACAGACTGAAAATGGCGATTTTGGCAATTTTTGAAGATTAAAGTTGACATAAAAAATTTTTCACGCGGCAGAATTTCTTGCCATTTGGCACAAATGAGTACTCCTATAGGGCCTCCTTTTATGCCAAATTACAGCCTTATAGCTCGTACCAGTAATAAAATATCCCTTTCGTTAGCCAAAAATTTTCAAAATTTTGCCCAAACTTCAACTTTGAACAGTTATTCCCTTAGATGCAGATAAGATACATACTTCTAGTATTTTTCCGCGGATAGGGACACATGTGCCAAATCATATTGGCCAATGACAAGCTTGAAGCTTAGGTCTTGCAACCAGCTGAGATTTTTAATCAATTATTTTGGTAGTTGTGAAAAAGGGGGGTCGGGCACATAAACGCGACGGTTGCACATGGCTGGAAGGCAGCGGAGAACCAACGACCAAGTATTTTTTAACCACACCCATGCTCTTTAACTTCGCCAAAAAGAAGGCCAATTCGGGGCACCCCCATTTTAGTCGCCCCCCCCCCCTTAAGCCGTTTAAGGTGCTGGTATCGCTTTGTGTAAATTTGATGTTACAGGTTCCAATTCGCTATGAAAGTGGATGAAACTTTCTATATATACGTTATTTTGGTGCTCTTTAACATTCTGGGAACAGACCCTCATTTTTAGATGCAAAAACAAGAAAGTTCTGGTTTTTGCCATTATTCTCTCAGTACGTAGCCGATTTCCAAGCTAAGCCGTTTAAGCTTTTTGCGAAAAAGTCCTTTAAATCTTCATGCGTTGGACTATACAGACCTACTTAAAGTGTTGTTTGTTCGCATACAAAAGCAACACCTAGACTTGCATCGTTTACCAACTCTCAAAAAATTATAACTTAACCAATCGGGACAAGTCATTGTAGTTTTTGTTCGACCACGCGACCACGACCCGTAAAACTTTTCCATTTAGTGGAATTCAATGTTCTTATTTGCCTGGACCGAGGGAGCCAGAAATTTTTTACTCAGATATTGCTGTAATGTTCCGAATATGAGTTGAGGTACTAGAACAAGAATCATTAGTTCGTTTCTCAATGAAGCGTTTCATGGTTACATTTACATATAACCTTACAACTTTAGGTTCATAGGCTTAGGATCGAAAAACGCACTTTTGGTTCTTGCTTTGTGACGCCTGAAACCCCTGCCTATATACAACTTAATATTAAAATAAAAAATCAGGAATTCGGCTATACTTGAACTAATCGTTAAAAAACTTATCTAATCTCAAAACTAATCTAAAGGAATCATAAATATGCCTAAACCAAATTTTAACCCTATTGGTCGAGTTTTATGTAAATATTTGGAGCATGGTAGAGGACAAACTAGAAAAGACCAGCTCGAGAGCGCGATATAGCGACGAATAATAATTAATTTAATAAAAACACAACCAAAGAACTACAAGATCATAAAATGTATATATATTCATTCACAAATCCATGCCGAAACATCGGTATTAATCAAGATTATACTAAAAATTACGAACAAAATTAAACTTCAAATCATCAGAAATGATATATCTAATAAACAAACGTATATATAATAAAACAAACAAAGTCAGTAGATGCGCATGTAGGTACAGACAAACTAACGCAAACCTAAGTGCAAAAATTAAGTTCAAGTAGTATCCCCAGATACAAATATTCACAGAAGTAAAACTTTATTTATTTATATATATGTCGCAGTCTAAAAGCGTTTTCCGTCTAATTGCAATTAGACGGAGAATTTCAGTCTAATTGCAATTAGGCTAGTCTAATAGCATGACACTGAGCGAAATGCTATTAGACTGAAAATTTTCAGTCTAATCGCAATTAGACGGCCTATTGTAGGTCTAATTGCAATTAGACGAACAGCGCCTAGTCTAATAGCATTTCCACAAGAAATACGATATTTATTTGTAGTTTTTCATTTTTAGACGAAAATGACGAAAATTTATCTAATTTGGTTCAGATCCACAACTGTTAATTTGCAGAATCATCACTACCTAACTACTAAGTTATCACCTCATTATACTCGACTTTATGTATTACTTATAAAACTATCGAAAACTCATTAACTCGGTTTGCGTGAATGCTGACGATGCTTGCTGATAACAGTTTTTGAATTGGGAACTTTGAACTGATTGCATTGAATTGCAAAACCAGCCTCAGATGGAAGATTTCAAGAAACTGTTTTATGACGAACTGGATAAATTTTACAGCTTGTAGAGCGTGCAAATGAGGACGTAAAGACACTGCTCAAAGTATGGACCAGCCAAAATCAAACGGAGGCAAACCGCTTGCTAGATCGCAAAATTGGGAAGATGTCTGCCCAGAGGTCATAAAGTTTCAGAGTTCCGGAAATATTCAAGTTTGTCTGGTCTTTGAACAGATACAGAGAAGCCGTTCGTGCCACGTCTATGGCAGGAGGTCAAGGATACACCTGCAGCAAGTGTCGACCAAGCAAACGGCAGTGCCAAACTAAAAATGCGCATGCTTTAAATCAGCCTTAAAATGCACTGCACACTGCCATCCAGGGACCACATGTGCGAACCGATGAAATGTAGAGGGACATACAAATTTCTAATGTGCAGAAAAAATGTTGATTTCACACTTTCATCCTAAAATGAAAAACTACACATAAATATCGTATTTCTTGTGGAAATGCTATTAGACTAGGCGCTGTTCGTCTAATTGCAATTAGACTTACAATAGGCCGTCTAATTGCGATTAGACTGAAAATTTTCAGTCGAATAGCATTTCGCTCAGTGTCATGCTATTAGACTAGCCCAATTGCAATTAGACTGAAATTCTCCGTCTAATTGCAATCAGACGGAAAACGCTTTTAGACTGCGACATATATATTCATAGTACTATACTAACAGGAAATAACAAACAATTCATAACAAACATGCAAGACATAACCAGAAATGGAAAACAAGTTAACAACTAAATATTTACACATACAGACATAGCAGGTGTCCCTCAGAGTACATTTGTCGATGTGGTTGAGTCTTTAGATCAACCCTTTAGTTTATCCATTTCGTCTTCGTGGAAAGGCACTGTGACCATATTTTCTGATTCTTCCATTGGGTCGTCCACTGGATCCGATTCCTTGATAGGGATTCCCTCGTCGACCGCTCTCGCCAGCCGGACCTCTTCGATAAGCGCCAACTCGGCGTCGCTTTGCTCTTATTTTAGGCAAGAAATCTTCTATTTGGGAGACAGCATCGGCCAATAAATCCTGGATTTGAGAATGAAAATCGGAAATCTGAGAGGAAACCTGGCGACCCACTCTCCTGGATCGCAGCGAAGTTCGGAATGTCTGTCGAATTGGGGCTTGGCGGTGTAGAATGGTGCCACGGAAAGCAACACGAGAAATCGGATTTCGGACACGGGAATTCCGATGCGAGCTCAAACTCGGCGTGCGATGGTGGAGAAGGGAAATCCTCGATCGTCTCTCTCTTCCCGTATCGTCGCATAGCACGTCGCTGACATCCTGTTTCCGAATTGCAACGGTTTTTTCCTTTTCGCCATCTCCGGAAACGGTTTGATTGAAAAAATTAGCCTTCGACAATGCGCTGATATGATCAATCAGAAAGGATGAAAAGTCACTACGAGGAATGGAAGTGGCAGTGTCGTTGTCAAATCCAAAATCCCCAGTTTCTTCTGTGGAATTAGCATCAGAGAGAGGTTTCAGATCTCGAGGAGACCGCGCGTTGAGCTTAAACGAACCCAATGCTGTCGAATAGGGGAAATTGGGCACTCTAACGCGCATAGTGTGCCAAGGATTGCCAGCGGTGCGGCTACGTTGACGGCTCTGAGATCGAAAATTGTAGAGACTAACACGATTTCGTTTAGGCCGATTGAGCACAGTCGAATTGACCACCGCCTCTTCATCAGACCAAATGATCGTTTCCGGTGGCAGAACTTGAGTCTCCAGAACAAAGATTTTTCCAGCATCCAGTTGCGGATTCTGCGGCTTCTGACCGGAACCCTCAAAGTCTTCGTTCTGGATCATCCAGTAGACCTCATTCAAAAATTCCTCTTCTTTCGCCAAATCGACGCTTCGTTTACCTCGTCTGCCAGCCCCAGGTCTTGCAGCATTTCGACGGGGCTGGAAGATTCGAGTATTCTGAGCACCAGGATAAAATCGATCTCTTCCGCTGGCTTTTCCTCGTCTGTGAAAGTTGGGTCCGATGGGCCCAACTTTCACAGACAGAAGCACCAGCAGACAGACACATCTGAGGGAACTCAGCCCCGTCAGCAAGACCTGACTTGGGTAATGGGGTCCCAGGGCAGACGGGGATTGTCCGTAGATATGCACACGGTGCGATGAGAAGACAGTAATGCTGGTAGGGAAACCGCCCCATCCTGTGAGCTCTCGCATTAGAGTGCGTGGGCATTCACGATAACAAACGGGACGACGTACCACTTCCATTCCTCATGATGCATCACTTTCTGATTGGAAGAGCTTTCAATCAAACGTTCAAGTGTAGGCGTACGGGTGGAAACGGATTGAGCGACCTACGTGGAGGGAGGAACAATCCTTCTCCACCATCACGCATTCGTGTTGGCACCAGGCTAATGCAGCGATCCGAGGAAGTGAATTCAGGTTTCTTTTCCATTTCCAAATTGTCCCAAATAGAGATTTTGTCGCTGCTTTGGCCTCGGAATAATATCGAAAGGGTCAATCCCTGTAGAGAGTAGAACCTAATAAAGTCTAGACCCAACCCTGGAACCTACGAGACCTACTCCTCTGTATGTGTAAGCTCTTTAGTTGTTGTATTTTCCATTTCTGGTTGTTGACAGTATATATAAAATAAAGTTTTACTTCTGTGAATGATTTAGCATTTTGTTTGTTTCCTTAGATATATCATTTCTGATGATTTGGTTAATTTTGTTAGTATAATACATGTCACATTTATGACAATTCTTTGGTTGTGTTTACAATTGTTATTCCATTTTGATCATGGTCTTTTTCCTGGACTTTGTCTACCATGCCCTTGTAGCAGGGTTTGATTTGGTTTCAGATAATTAATTTTGAGCAAATAAGTTTTTAACGATTAGTTCAAGTGCCGAATTCTGTTTTTTATTTTGTAGAGTTGCTCGGAAAGACAAAAAGCAAACCAAAAAGTGCGTTTTCGATCCTAAAACTATGAACTAAAGTTGTGCTAGGTTGCAAAAAACATGTAAATGTAACCATGAAGCATAGATTGAAGAGCTGTACCTCAATATTCGGAACATTACAGCAATATCACGGTAAATTTCTTCCCTCGTCCGAAGCAAGTAAGAACATTGACACTAAATGGAAAAGTTTTGCAGGTCGGCCGTGTCTACAATGACTTTGATCCCCGATTGGTAAGTTATAATTTTTTGAGAGTTGGCTATCTACGTACATGCGAACAAACACAGACACTTTAAGCTAGATGCCCGTAGTCCAACGCGCTAAAATTCTGCTGAAAACTTGGAACGGCAACTTTTGGAAATGAGAATGTGGCAAAAAACCAGAACTTTAAACTGTTTTTACGAAATATGTACTTATAGTTTCATCCACTTTTCATATAACTAACATCAAATTTACACAAAGCGATACCAACACCTTAAACGGCAAGAGGGGGGCGATAATTGCCAGATGGCTCTTTGGCGAAACATGAGACGTGGTTAAAAATACCCGGTCATTGATTCTCACGCCGTCGCATTTTCTGGCCTACCAAAATATTGATCATCTCAGCTGGTTGCAAGACACAAGCTTCCAGAAGATTTGGCCAATATGTTGGCACATGTGTCTATCCGCGAGAAAAATACAAATATATCTTGCAAGATAACTGTTCAAAGTTGAAGTTTGGACAGAATTTTTTATTTGCAAGGGATATTTTGACGAGCTATAAGGAGATTTCTGATACTCATTTGTGCCAAGTGGCGAAATTTGCCG
>JASAND010031390.1:0-10741 GCA_030248195.1 Trissonchulus latispiculum
TGGTTAAATTTGGTATCAAATGAAAGCCCTAAGTGAGCTGAGCAACTTTTGCCATAGAACCGCACACCCAAAGTGGCTGTAGAGTGCTGTGGTGGGGTGGGGACTTAGGCGATTTTGGGTCAAAAATAAAATTTTTCAAAAGTGGTAAAATTTGGTATCAAATGAAAGACCTAAGCGAGCTGAGCAACTTTTGTCATAGAACTGCGTACCCAAAGTGGCTGTTGAGTGCTCTAGTGGGGTGGGGCGAGACTTGGGCGATTTTGGGTCAAAAATAAAATTTTTCAAAAGTGGTTTAATTTGGTATCAAATGAAAGCCCTAAGTGAGCTGAGCAACTTTTGCCATAGAACCGCACACCCAAAGTGGCTGTAGAGTGCTGTGGTGGGGTGGGGTGGGGACTTAGGCGATTTTGGGTCAAAAATAAAATTTTTCAAAAGTGGTAAAATTTGGTATCAAATGAAAGACCTAAGTGAGCTGAGCAACTTTTGCCATAGAACCGCACACCCAAAGTGGCTGTAGAGTGCTGTGGTGGGGTGGGGTGGGGACTTAGGCGATTTTCGGTCAAAAATGAAATTTTTCAAAAGTGGTCAAATTTGGTGCCAAATGAAAGCCTTAAGCGAGCTGAGCAACTTTTGTCATAGAACTGCGTACCCAAAGTGGCTGTAGAGTGCTCTAGTGGGGTGGGGCGAGACTTAGGCGATTTTGGGTCAAAAATAAAATTTTTCAAAAGTGGTTAAATTTGGTATCAAATGAAAGCCCTAAGTGAGCTGAGCAACTTTTGCCATAGAACCGCACACCCAAAGTGGCTGTAGAGTGCTGTGGTGGGGTGGGGTGGGGACTTAGGCGATTTTGGGTCAAAAATAAAATTTTTCAAAAGTGGTAAAATTTGGTATCAAATGAAAGCCCTAAGTGAGCTGAGCAACTTTTGCCATAGAACCGCACACCCAAAGTGGCTGTAGAGTGCTGTGGTGGGGTGGGGTGGGGACTTAGGCGATTTTGGGTCAAAAATAAAATTTTTCAAAAGTGGTTAAATTTGGTATCAAATGAAAGCCCTAAGTGAGCTGAGCAACTTTTGCGGTGTCGGATTTATGCCTTTCTCAACCGGAATTTAAAGGATAGACATAGGCCCAACACACATATTATCCCCTTTTGTGCGGAGCATTTTTGTTACTTGTGTATCATAGGGGTCGCGGCAGCGACCCCTATAATATGTGTGAAAAGTGGCTGGAGACAGTGTAAAATAAGCTGCGCAGAAGCTGCGCAAAATCCTGCGCAGATCCTGCGCAGATTTCATGCGCAAATTGTAGAGCACATCGAGTTTAGTATGTTTGTGAAGTTTCAGCCCCGTATCACTTACCGTTAAAAAGTTGCGCCCCGGACCGGTTATGGCGGCGATGTTTTTTTTTCCGGTTTCTCCTATTTGATGGTTGTATTGTACATAATGTTCGCCGCTTTCACGTGATCTGCAGCGGTGGGCCAACCTAAAGGGCTATGGGGTCTAGTAGTACCCTCTAAAGAATTTAAGAATCACAACTTTTTTTGCGCCGCAGCTGCGCCACAGCGCCGCAGTGGCGCCGCAAAGTCGGCTCATAGCGAAAAGTGACCATTTTTGTGGTCGTCGCTCAGGTCGAACGTTACGAGCTGGAGCTGATTTCTTTTTATATTCAGAAATTACATATATTGAACTAACTAACGGTCCAGGTTGCGTTTCTCTATCACTTCCCTAGTGACCACAGTGGCCCGTCAGAGATGGCGAAAATTCGAAAAATGAAAAATCGAAATTTCTCGCTATCTATTTAACTTTGAACGCTCAAATCTTCCATACAATGGTTTTCTGGCACGGAGAATCGATTCCCGCAGTCAGTTTTACCGTCAGACCCACCCATCTTGCTGGGCTGGTTCCACTTTGCCGTCGGGAGGGTCAAGTCGGAAACCGCTTCCTGGAGGTCCATAGTAGGCTTTACCTGGCCTCTCAAAACTTTGTCTATAGGGGTTTTCTGGTGCGCCCAGCTCATTCCCGGTGTCCTTTTTACCGTAAGACTCATCCATCTTGCTGTGCTGGTTCCACTTTGCCGTCTGGAGGGTCATGTCGGAAACCGCTTCCTGGAGTTCCATAGTAGGCTCTACCTGGCCTCTCAAAACTTTGTCTATAGGGGTTTTCTGGTGTGCCCAGCTCATTCCCGGTATCCGTTTTGCCGTCCGACGTACCTATTTTGCTGGGCTGGTTCCACTTTGCCGTTTGAAGGGTCAGTCGGGTGGGGGGTCAAGTGGTCGAAAATAAAATTTTTCAAAAGTGGTCAAATTTGGTACCAAATGAAAGCCCTAAGCGAGCTGAGCAACTTTTGTCATAGAACCGCATGCTCAAAGTGGTTGTAGAGGGCTGTGGTGGGGTGGGGTGGGGTCTTATGCGATTTTGGGTCAAAAATGAAATTTTTCAAAAGTGGTCAAATTTGATACCAAATGAAAGCCCGCATCGAACTGAGCAACTTTTGTCATAGAAGTGCGTACCTAAAGTGGCTGTAGAGTGCTGTGGTGGGGTGGGGTGGGGACTTAGACGATTTTGGGTCAAAAATGAAATTTTTAAAAGTGGTCAAATTTGATACCAAATGAAAGCACGCATCGAACTGAGCAATTTTTGTCATAAAAGTGCGTACCTAAAGTGGCTGTAGAGTGCTGTGGTGGGGTGGGGTGGGGGGACTTAGGCGATTTTGGGTCAAAAATGAAATTTTTAAACGTGGTGAACTTTGGCATCTAATGAAAGCCCTAAGTGAGCTGAGCAACTTTTGTCATAGAACTGCGTACCCAAAGTGGCTGTAGAGTGCTGCGGTGGGGTGGGGACTTAGACGATTTTGGGTCCAAAATGAAATTTTTCAAAAATGGTCAAACTTGGTATCAAATGAAAGCCCTAAGTGAGCTGAGCAACTTTTGTCGTAGAACTGCGTACCCAAAGTGGCTGTAGAGTGCTGTGGTGGGGTGGGGACTTAGACGATTTTTGGTCAAAAATGAAATTTTTCACAAGTGGTGAACTTTGGCATAAAATGAAAACCCTAAGCGAACTAATCAACTTCCGTCATGGAGCCATCCACCCAAACTTGTTGTGGTATATATATATATATATATATATATATATATATATGTACATTTTTGTCTTTATTTTATCAATTTTAAGGATAGACACAGGCCATCACACACATATTATCCTCCTTTGTGCGGAGCATTTTTGTTACTTGTATATATATATATACGTATACGTATACACGGAATTTTATACCCCGCACTTTAGTGCTATTTGTCGTTTTAAATACGACCTGCTGTTGGTTGTAGTCAGTGCAGATGTGAAATTGTTTGTTGATTTGCCTTTTGTTTGTGTTTCAGCATGCAAAGCACGTGGTTCAGATCTTCGCGTCCATTTTAAGGTTTGTGAATTGATCTACCTAGAGGTTTTGACACACGCGCGTACGTACGTATTTCTTTAATTCGCAAATTTTTAGTATTTTTAACGCAGTCACTCTCTGGCTTACTTTTGTATCAATGAGGTATATAAACGCGGGGTAGCAGACGGATCCATGAAGGACGCAAGCATTAATCATAAAGGAATAATGAGGAACGCCTGCCTGCAGTCACTAAGGCCGAAGCCTTAGTCCTTGAAGCAGTCACAGCGTCCATTGGCTCTCTTCTGTTCCGTACTTTCGCTTTAGTGACTGCAGACAGGCTTTTTTCAACATAGTCGAGGAGGGTAAAAAAACGCCTGGGGAAATAAGGCTCCTACTTTTCCCGTATAAGCCCTAGAAAACTCTAGTATGGTGCAAATTGTAGTTTGGCATGCCGGCAATCCAGTGGGGTATATAGCGTTTCTGAATCATTCGTGCTGCCAGAGAAAAACACCTCCATCACTGTATTTTTTTACCCGCCGGATCGGGTAAAAAAACACCGGCGGGTAAGAAAAAACAGTACTAAAAGTGACCCTCGTTATTCTGCCGAGCACTAATTTAAGGTTGTTTCTATATTTTCGGCCATGCTAAATAACATGGTGCACTTTGTTTTTAGTAGAAAGCTGCTTATCTAACATAGTCAGGTGCATTGATGCCAACACATGAAATGACCGGATATATAGCAGCATAAGCGGCTTAGACAGTTACAATTATACCAAAACACTTGCAAATGTCATGATTTATCATTATTTCAGTTATTTTTAGCATTAAATGGCAATTTCAATAAGTTTTTTGAGTTTTTGAAAAATTTGCCTTGAAAGCATATGAAACCTGGCATGATGATGCAGCAAATTGTCATCCTTAAATTAGGAGCTATCTGATGCTCTTAGGATGTATTTTTTGAACCGGAATCGCTAAACATGACGTGCTCTATCGTTTAGGACGATCAGAATTGCTCAGAACTGCATATTGCACAATTTTTAAAAATTGGGTGCTGTTATTTTTTTACCCGCCGAGGGTCAAAATTGGCGGGTAAGAAAAAAACATGTCAGTACCCAGCCTGGATAAAAGGTAGGACGCTGCCGTCTATACCAATCGATAGAGGGGCTCGACATATACCCCTATGCAAAAGACTAGCTAAGTTTTCCTTACAGGTTTCTAGAAATAGGCTTACCAAAACTTCGGAATTCTTAGGATTTGGAGGTGGTTTGAGGAGGTCAACTTCGAAACACTATCAAAGTCGACTGCTTTGGCCCATACCAATGTTTTTGGTATGCTTTTGTTGTATAAAGATCGCCTTTTAATTTGCGCTATATTAGGTCTCTCTACCTGCTATATTGAGTTCTCCGTGGGGGTGTTTTTCTCTTACCCCTCTTTGTCGATGTTTTTTTACCCTCCTCGACTATATACTTAATTGGGGGCATGCTTTTGAAAATCTTTTGTAGATTTTGAGGTTTTAATGGATGAAAACTGGCAAAAAGTGCTCAAAAGTAAGTTTTACTACTAAAACAGGCAATCGATTCTTGCCCAAAAACATTCGGCGAAGCAGGAAAATTTTTGGCCAAAAATCCTAAAAATTTGACAATTTCTAAGCACCCTAGCTAGGGTGTTTGGGGAGCCCCAAAAAAGTAGGGGGGAGGTGTTCGAGTGTAGGTGAACCGAAAAAGAGGGGGGCCCCTAAAGTAAGCCCGGCCACATACTTACTGACTTATGTATATATATATATATATATATAATGGGTGCGTATGCACATATTATGACAGATAATTAATTAGTATATACATAATTGATAATTAATAGTAGATAGGTTAATTTCAGAACACACGAGAGACAGCTCAGGCCATCAAGAAGATGCCGCTGAAGCGAGCTCTCAAGTACCTGAAGAATGTGATTGATAAGAAGGAAATCATACCCTTTCGGCGATACAGTGGCGCCGTAGGACGAAAGGCCCAGGTACGTAGGTAGCATAACACGTCCTGTCAGGCTTGTGTCCAGACGGCAGGGTTTTTTCAAACGCGGACCTGTGTTTCTCAGTGTGTTTTTCTAAGAAAAATTGTGTTTTTCTATGAAACTGTGTATTTTTTCTGAAAATTCTAGTTTTTAGTGTGTTTATGTACGTCAGTTTTCACAACATCAGCAGCAGCATACAGCTTCGTTAGTTTTTGTCTTTCTAGCGATGAAAGCAAATAGCTACTGACTTGTATGGGCGATTTGGAGGGCTTGAACGCTATAGAATCGTGCTAAAACGAAGAAAACTGCAGTTACAACGGGGGGGATCTGGGGGCCGGTGCCCCGCAGAAGCTGAAGAATTTTTAAAAATCGTTAAAAATCTAATGGAAAAGTAAATGACATGAGGACTAGGTTAAGAGCGCACTAATATGGTCCAGCTTTGCTGAACAACCCTTATTCGCGGTCACTCATGCTGCTCCGCTCCGCATTTGAGGTTTAGTGGTATAAGCTCTAAATTCGTCAGCTTTGTAAGGCAAGCATGCTGATTTTGAAATATTAAGCTTACTTAAAGTGTTTTATTCTGCATTGCTAGCTAGCTCAGAATTTGTGACATCAATTTTTAATGTATGTTGTATTAACTTAATGAGTATAATCTTAAGTAGTTATTAAGTATTACGAGCACAACTACACATAGTTACAGACGCAGAGTTATGCTCACAAATTAGTAGACTGTTACTGAAGGACTGCATCAGTCTGAGCAGTTTCCGCGAACATGGGTTGTTCAGCGAAGCTGGTCCATATTAGTGCGCTTTTAACCTAGTCCTCCTGGCATTTACAACCTGCCCCTCCCTCCCATATTAACGTTTTGAAACTTAGTCCTATGCCCGCTTAAAACTCAATATCACTCATATTGCATTTTTCATGCTCCATTGGAGCATTTTTTATTCTTGCGTTATAGAAGAATAAAAATGGTGCTATCTATGGTGCTTTGAGGAGCACACATAGTTTGTGAGTTTCTTAGTCTCTTCCACTAATACTTTCCATTCTTTCTTTCTGTATCTGAGAGCGATACATGCAGG
The DNA here is from genome assembly GCA_030248195.1 of Trissonchulus latispiculum. Taxonomy (NCBI): domain Eukaryota; kingdom Metazoa; phylum Nematoda; class Enoplea; order Enoplida; family Ironidae; genus Trissonchulus; species Trissonchulus latispiculum. Next base: position 6,459 of record JASAND010031390.1, read on the forward strand.
CTTCAGAACTGGCTTGATCTTTTTTGGTTTTCTAGAGGTTATGTTGTTGATCGAAGGTTGAAAGTTGTTAACAAATTGCAATCCACCTTCTCAAACACGCAAAGCTAAGCGTACATAACTATCAGTAACCGTTCTTTGGCATTTTAGGGATGCGCCGCGCGGGAGCCTAAACTCATCTAAATTTTCAGGTTTTTTGTTTTTTACCATAATTTTGCAACTTTTCGCGCCAAAAATGAACGAAACCAAGAAGACAATCACTTGGGCTCTACGATAACTATATACGCACATTAATATACGTATAGTGTTTGTACCCGATTTTCGTGACAAGTTAAAATTTTTTAGACATTAAGCTACTCCACTGCCTTTAATTATCTATATATATATACAAGAATAAAAATGCTCCGGTGGAACATGAAAAATGCAATATGGGTGACATTCGGTTGTAAATGGACAGAGGACTAGGTTTTAAAACGTTAATATGGGAGGGGCAGGCTGTAAATGCCAGGAGGACTAGGTTAAAAGCGCACTAATATGGACCAGCTTCGCTGAACAACCCATATTCGCGAAAACTGTCCAGAGTTTCTATCGGCTGCTGCTTGCAGTTGCTATTGGCAGTTCTTCGGAAAATTGTACGATTTGTCAGCATGGCCTGCAAGTATATGTGGTCGTTCTCCTTATTATACAACTTAATAATACACGTACATGTCAACTGCTTTTCGCATCAACTTAATACAAGATTCTGCGCTGACAGTGCAGAAAAAACACCTTGAACACCTTTCTATCAGAACTGCATTGTTTATTTGGAATAAGCTTTAATATTTCAAAATCGTCCCGCTTGCTTTGAAAGCTGAAGAATGTAGATATTACTCGTATGTCATGTGGAGTGGAGCATGAGTGGCCGCGAATATGGGTTGTTCAGCGAAGCTGGTCCATATTAGTGCGCTTTTAACCTAGTCCTCCTGGCATTTACAACCTGCCCCTCCCATATTAACGTTTTAAAACCTAGTCCTCTGCCCATTTACAACCGAATGTCACCCATATTGCATTTTTCATGCTCCACCGGAGCATTTTTATTCTTGTCCTATTTCATTTTTAAGGTTCTCAGTAAAAAGCAAAAACGTTAAAGCTGTGTGAAAGAAACTTTAAATATTCCGTCAATCATTAATCGTCAACCGAAAGTACAGAACAAAGAAGCTTGAAAAGTTCCAAGTTCTTCCTTTTTCTCTATTTTGACAGAAATCCAACATCCAATACCCATGGCTGCAATAGTTTTAGTTACTGTATTTAGCATATAGCACTCTACTGCTGCGCAACCAAATGCAAACTTTACTGTCAGTGAAGGAAACTCATAAAACACGATTTGCAATGCTCTGCCGCACTTGTGTGCAAGATTTCGGACAATTGCAACTCATCTGTAGCTAGTTATAGGCCGTGCTGTACTTCAGCGTACTCTACTGCAGCGCAACCAGATGCAAACTTTACTGTCGGTGAAGGAAACTCATACGGCACGATTTGCAATGCTCTGCCGCACTTGTGTGCAAAATTTCGGACTATTGCAACTTACCTGTAGCTAGGTATAGGCCGTGCTGTACTTCAGCAGCACTCTACTGCAGCGCAACCAGATGCAAACTTTACTGTCGGTGAAGGAAACTCATACGGCATGATTTGCAATGCTCTGCCGCACTTGTGTGCAAAATTTCGGACGATTGCAACTTACCTGTAGCTAGTTATAGGCCGTGCTATACTTCAGCAGCACTCTACTGCAGCGCAACCACATAGTAACATCGTAATAAGTATACGAAACGTATTTATAATAGTTTGTCATGTCCTAAACTATCTGTATGCCGAATTTCAAATACCAGTGACGAGAATTTCAAATACCAGTGACGAATGAAAAACTTGTTATCGACGGTGCTGTGTTTGGGACAGCACATACAGCACGGTGCAAGCTAGAGAGTGCGCCAACTAACATAGCTACAGTTCCCCCTTACTACAGACATAATTTTCACCAAGTTTCATATGTTTAGCCGTTTACAGTAAGTCTACAGACAGCGTGCTATGGTTGCTGCATAATAGTACAGCACGATAGCAGCACCGCACCGCGCTGCGACTATGCTCATCGTGTTCAGCGACCCCGATAACCTTTATATGCGTCCCACTAAATGGCTCAAAACTGCATATTTAGGCCTATTTTTGACTATTTTCTGTGGAGTTGGGACTTAGAAATTTTCCGAAAATGGCTATTTGGCCGGACCAACTTTGGGCCGGCCGCCAGAACGATCCTGGCCAGATATCAAAAATCGGCCAACGTTACGCACTAGTATCCCCTCCGTACTTGTTCATGCAACAAACCGCGTCTCTCTAACTTGTTCCCAGAGCCCTGTGGCCGTGACACAAGATTGGCCTTTTTGACCAAAAACGCCGTTCGGCCACTTTTTTCCGGCCGCACAGGTGGCATGCCGGGCCGGGCAGCGAAAAATATAGCGCGGGGCACATGGGACCATATCGACATTCAGAAAATATAAACCTTTCCGGCTGAAAATGCCCACATCTTTCAAACACCTCTGCACAAAATAGCCCTTTTCCAAGCGTGACTAACACAGAAAAAAAACAAACGGATCTAACTTGTCCGGAAGTGAAAATTTTCAAAGTTGAAAATTTTGACCAAAACTTTTTTGCAACTTGTTGTACTCGTCGTGTAGATTCCAACGATACCAAACTTGCCGAGTTTCGTTCAGTATTGAGCTGGCACGGTACTCGAACGAGTCTCATAGGGCCGCGCAGCGCCTTTTACACCCATATTATAGGGGGTCGCTCTCGCGCCCCCTATAATATATATATATATATATATATATATATATATATATATATATATATATATATATATATATATATATATATATATATATATATATATATATATATATATATATATATATATATATATACTGATAATATATATCTTTTGTATTGTAAGGCCGTGCCTCCTATAAAATGCGCACGTACAGTTTAGTTAGACTGTTTTGTTACACACTCTGTTCATTTGTTTCAGGCCAAAGCCTTCGGCTGCACTCAGGGTCGCTGGCCCAAGAAGTCGGCGGAAACACTGCTGCAGTTGTTGCGCAATGCGGAGAGCAACGCGGAGTACAAGGGCCTGGACACGGATCATCTGATCATTGAGCATGTCCTTGTGCAGCGGGCGGCCAAAATGCGCCGGCGAACCTACCGGGCCCATGGTCGAATTAATCGTAGGTGGTTTTTGTCTACAGTGCGATTGTATATTGTGTCGTCTGCCATCTGAAAATAAAATTAATTACAGACGTACAGACACTCAGACACGCGTACGCGCGTGCGCGTGCGGTATACTTTTTTTATCAGTTTTTTTGTGGTATCTGTATCCGGCACTGCAACGACAACATTCTGTATGGTTTGTTGCTTTTAGCACATTTTATGTTTTCAACCAATTTTTCATGACACTTTATATTTTATATTACATACTCATCTGAGTGATGCGGAAGTATGGTGGAGGAGTCAAAAGGGTTTTTAGTCGTGTAGACTAAACTGTCAAAACAATTGTTGTCCTTGTGTTCCCTTCCCTTGCAGTTCATAGATTTTTGGCTGGTTTCTAGAGCGGACTCGCACTAAGCAGCTGAAGAATGAAATTGTCAGCAGGCCAGTATCTCACTGACTGTTGCTTGCTTGTTGGAGAGGCTAGGTATTGGGTTTGCTGCTGCTGCTGAGCTGTTTTAATTTTATTTTAATATTTTTAATTAATTTAATTTACATTTTAATTTGTTCTCTGTTTAGCCTACATGTCGAGTCCGTGTCATGTGGAGGTGATTTTGACGGAGCATGAGGAGGTGGTGAGCAAGCCTGCGGAAGACGAGGCGGGCGGCGGGAAGAAGAAGAAGGAGAGTAAGAAGAAGCAGAAGCGCCAGTTGGCCCGCGGAGACTATTCCTATTGATTGGTTGATTATCGATTTATTGATCTATTTGTGTTATACTGTTGGATGTGTTTTTGTTATATCTGTTGAATAAAGTTCTGAGCGTGAGTATTTAGGTTGACATAGTTTAGGTGTAGTGTAAATGAGCGTTTTATAGCTTAAATTCTCAGAGAGGAAGCAAGCAGCCTAAGGAAAGCATTTGTTGAATGTGAAATTGAGTTAGGTGGGCGGTAAATAAATTTGAAGAACGATGATTCCCACTATAGCCACAGTAACTCTGTATTGCTTCCCGGAGCATGAAATTTAGATCACTGCTCCGCCGGTAGGATGGAGTCATTA
>JASAND010031391.1:0-11653 GCA_030248195.1 Trissonchulus latispiculum
GCAGTGAAACGTAGCACACATCTTCCTTTCATATGTGCAAACTGGCACACCGAATTTGGTTGGAATAGATCGGCTTTCACCCGACTTATTCGACCATCTCCGATTTTTCTCATTTTTACATATTTTGTAGTCCCCATAGGTCCCCAAAACAAGACAGTTGCGTTTGTTGCAAAACTTTCCCTATCATTCACAATAGTCCTCCAAAGGTGACCCCGACATGTGTTAAACATAGGAAAACGAAAAAGTTAGGAAAATTTCGCGGTAACCAAAAGTTTGAGCGCTGCGCAAGAGCAAACGAGCTATAACGTGACAAAATGTTAATCTGGACTAGGTAGCGTGTTAATATCTATATGTTGTATTTTTGCGTTAGCTCAGCGAATTTCTAGAAATTTTCAAAGTTGGGTGAAGTCGGTTTTTGCATAAATTTGACTTACAAAAACGTCATCAAAGAAATATTTCGTCGTGGCCTGAACTAACCGTTTACTGCACCGATTTCGCGTATAGATATTAACACAGTACACAAATAGAGGTTCAATTTGCAAAATCTATGCTGCTACTTGCGAGTAGTTCACAGTTTTGGTTACCGCGTTGGCGATTTGCCTCAAAACACGTCATTTTCTCAATTTTATGGATATAATGGTCAATAAGTCGGGTGAAAGCCGATCTATTCCAACCAAATTCGGTGTGCCAGTTTGCACATATGAAAGGAAGATGTGTGCTACGTTTCACTGCAAATGCTGGTGTTTAACAATGGACGCATGCCTCAGTGCGATGACGGAGGCCTATAGTAAAAAATGGCAAATTTTCAAATTTTTCAAATATAGCCAAATTTTATATCAAATTTAAGCTCTCGATGTCCTGAATATCTTATCTAATTGCACCAAGTTTCTACAAAGCAGTATGAGAAAGTTAAAGCGTATTAAAGTTTGAAGTAAATAACAGTCGGAAGGAGCTTAATCAAATCGTTAAGCGCCGTTTCTCGCTCGTTGCTTGGTGTATCATTGTCATTTGCACAGCAATTAATAGCCCAAGACAGAGGCTTCAATTTGATGTATTGGCCATACCCTAGTCTGTTGTCATCCTATGTGTACACTTCTTCGAAGCCCTTAGCGAGGCATAGTGGCGTAAATACTAAATTGTAGGGATTTGAACTGCAATATCTCTTAAGGTGGTGATTCCTTTTGGAGACATCAACTTTGAACCACTATTATTCATTCATTATTTGGAGTTAAGAAGTCATCTTTATATCAAAATGTAGCTTAACATTTTCTCGTTTTAATGAGTACAATGAATCTAAGTTTGGCTTTCCAAAATGTTTTTCCTGTATTTTAGAAGAAGTATAATTTTTCAGATTTTTTGCAGGCTGAAGTAAATTTTTTCGCAGGACATCGGTTAGAGCATTCGATACCTCTATCAAATAGCTGGGGACCCTGTTTTAGTTATTGTGATATCGCTCGTCGTTATGGAGAAATAAACTAAAATGTCTGCGCAACCTGGATATTGCCAACTTTTCACTACTTTGGCAAGCCACTACTTCAGTTAGAAAGCAGCTATCGGGGCAACTAAAAAAGGGTCCCGGGGTATTTTTGTGTAGAACACATCTGCTAAGTGGCAACTCTCTAGCTTGCATACTAAATTCTGCACAATCGCTGGAAAAATTTGGTCGTGTTTTTGCAAAAACTACATTTTTTGTGATAGCAGCCTAAGGGATAGCAATTGTACGATGGTCATGCCTCCGATAATTGGCCTCTGTGAGACCTTTAAATCGACACCCTTAGTTAAATTTTACGGCTTTCGTAGCTCAAGACGTAGTGGATTATTTGATTTCTGCAGAAAGGACAAGTTTTTGACGCCAAAATAAGAAAATTGGCTATATCTCACGATAGGGAAAAGCTAGAAAGTTGCTTCCAAAAGCAAAATTGTAGAGTTTAACGAGTTCTTTCGAATGGATATAGTCATAGCCATGCAGCTGCTGCCAAACGTTCAGAAATTGGCAAAAACCGCCCTGAACGCAAATGTTGCATTTTTGAAGCGCGATTGCGCAGAGGGTGTTAGAATGCTAAAACAACTTATTTTGGAAAGTTTCGTTGAATGTCATCCTGGTTTACGCCGTCAATCAACAATATGTGCCCAAAAGGAATCACCACCTTAAATGGAGTGACACTGGACTCTAATAATTTGTCTTGTTTTTGGACACATATGGGGGTATATTATACCCAAAAATGAGCGAAATCGGTGACTATAAAATTTGGTACCCGGCGACCCCCCCCTTAAGAGAACATGTTCTCTTAAGTGAAATACGGGCAAAATCGGAAAATTTTCTGATTTAACTTAAGAGAACACGCTCACTTAAGAGAACATGTTTCCTTAAGTGAATGTACAGCAACACTAAAAAGCAATCATCGGCTTCACTTATTTATTTTTAATACTTGCTGTAATCATGTTGATGGTGTAAATAACTCCTTTTTCTTGGAAAGAACTGAAGATTCCGCATTAGTGGGTTAAATCTAAAGAACTTTAACGCTCAGCAGAAGTTTCTCTATTTGTGGTTCTGTATTTTTCCGATTTCACTTAACAGAACACATTCACTTAAGAGAACATGTTCTCTTAAGTGGGTGTTCCCTTAAGCGCGAGAATAGGGTAATGCGATGCAGGTGGGGAAGTCAACATAATTCGGCATACAGCTATACGTTGGAAGTCTCACCCTGTTCCCAGGAATATGGAATTGGCTATGTAGAGGCATCAGCTAAGCTGGTCGACATTTATTTAACTCTCTTATTCGAATTGAACCGCGGCAACCAGACATAGGAAAGGTTTAATGCAGAAATCTTGCAGAAGAAACGGTTAAAAGGTTCGTCACAGGAATAGAAGTCTTTCGCAGACGGGAGGTCTTAATGACGAGAGACCTTTAGAAATTCGTCCCAGGATTTGAAATCTTCCTTCAGGAAAGTTCCTTATTGCCAAAAGGAGTTTTCTGAGAAATGAAATATATACTATTACGCGAACGGGAGGTCAAATTTCACTGACCCTTGTGGAAGCAAATTTTGGTACCCCTTGTGAGAGCGAGTTTTCATAGGGGAATTTTATAAGGCGATTTTTAAACGATTTTTGCCATTTTTTAATGAAAAACAGCGACCTTCAGCAAAATCAGGTTTTTCGGACGTTTTTTCTCAAAAAATTGTGATTTTAAGTGAAAAATTTCAGCGAAGCCGAACAATTTTTGGAAATTTTTGTCGTATAACCTTGTTTGGGTAATTTTCTTACCCCTTGTGGCCAATTTTCTTACCCCTTGGGAGTGGGAGCAATTTTGACTTCTCGTGGACGACTTCTCCGAGGGGTGGGGAATTCCCCTTTCCCCACCTTGCCCACCTAATACTAATGAAATATATACTTATGATGGATACTTGGTTTTTTGCATGCATTACGACAGAAATTACTGTTTCTTTCCCTAGTATTGCATCATTGTTTTAAGAAAAAGTGCATAAAATTTTCAACTTTTTAAATTTAAAGAAATTGACGAAACGTCTTCTTTACACCCTTACAGAACAGACAAGTTCATCCTTTACGTATAGCCCTGTATGTCTGACATAATAGCCTATATTTGTACTGCAATAAATTTCTGGGCAAAAGATTCTCTTTTTTAAACCAAACCACCAAACACAGTTTTGCATAGTTTGATAGTAAATTGTGCAAAGTCAGTAGAATTTTTTGGCATCTCTTATCAGCGCTTGTGATCCTATCACTGGTTTTGCTGACGCGAACGTTTCATTGCAAAGTTGCAGTAAACAATCGGGAATTTCCATTTCGGGGTTTTACAGTTTTACAGTTCAGTCAGTCTTCTCTTAAAGCGTTCCCACAGTTGTAAATGTTTTCGGTACTAAATAGACTCAGTGTTACTGGTGGATTTAAACGTCTAGTGCTCCTACAGTATAAGGTAAAAGTTTTGACCTAGTGTTGCTTTAATTTGAGTTAAATTAATTTGGTAATTTGAAAAACAGTATTTAATTACCGACAAAAAGAATTTTAAGTATTGATTAAATTAAACTTGGTGACACTTCAGGGGCCAATGTTATCAACGCCTAAACCCGGGTTATCTCGCAAACCCGGGTTAACTTGGCTATCTTTAACACATGAAGTTAACCCGGGTTAGCGACTTAACCCGGGTTTGGGTGTTGATAACATCGGCCCCAGAAGTTCCGTTAGACATGCAAATTAGTTCTGAATTCATAATGTCTTGCTCTTTTGGAAACGTGTCTTTGTCAGTTTTTGGCACCCATCGGGTTTTTGACCTGTGAATAAAGAACTCCTGATAAAAACAAAAAATGAAAGGAAATGTGAACAGTGGTCGTATTGGCGCAATTTTTAGAAACTACCGAATAAATTCTGATTTCGTCAATGTTGATATAAGGACTCAAATATTGGAAGTTTTTCTGTTTGATTGGTTGTTCAGTACTTCACCCAAACTGGTGCTCTGTTCGAAAAACTATCATAATTCCTTTCTTCTACAGCAGGGGATAGGGGTGGGAAATCGTCCAATTATAAATTTAAGGTCCACTTCTCACTAGATGACTTTTAGACAGCAGCAATGGAATCGGGTCTCTTATTTTATGGTTTTCGGTGATTGGGTCTTCCAAAAGTAGGTAGTAGGTAGTAGTACCACAGTAGGTTTTTTAAGGAAAGGTTTTTAACTCTGACACGGCGTTGGCTATCCTCGCTTGGTATTTAAATTTGAACATTTTCGGACTTTAGGTGGTACATGACTTTCTTCTTTGTTTTTACTATGATCCAGTTATATTGTTTCTAGGATGCATCCACGGCTGCTTCCCGTCTCAAGGTGGCCGTGATTGGTCAGAGCGTTTTCGGCGCCGAAGTCTACAAACTCCTGCGACAGAGGGGTCACATTGTCGTGGGCGTTTTCACCATTCCTGATAAGGGTGGTCGGGCCGATCCCTTGGGTAAATTTAAATTTAAAGTCAATTTAAATTTGTGAGTGAAATAAATATTTAAATACATTAAAAGACCAAACATATCAGTGGGTAGTTTCGGTGAAAAGGTTTTGTTTGGTGTGCACTTTGCGAGAGCACTATTTAGGCCGATTTGGAAATTAGCTAGAAGTGGAGACTAGTCAGAACAACATTCACTATTTAATTTTAACTTAAATTTAATTTTTAATTTGTATAAAAGTCTAATTTCGGCTATTTTTCTAACTTCGTAGCTATCGAAGCTGAGCGCGACGGAGTGAATGTTTTCAAATTTCCTCGATGGCGTCAAAAGGGAAAGGTGAGTTTTTACTTTTACTTAAATTTTAAAATTAGAAAGGAATGCTTATATATATATATAGTGTTTGAGAGCTGCCGGGATCGCTAAAAAATGTGACCGGCTGACCGTGGGGTTTTCTTGTAAATTTTTTAGTATCTAAAGCATACCTGAACGGGAGGTCAAATTTCACTGACCCTTGTGAAAGCGAATTTGGGTACCCCTTGTGAGAGCGATTTTTCTTAGGGGTACTTTTGAAAGCGATTTTTATGCTATTTTTGCCATTTTATAGCAAAAAACAGCATTTTTTTAGCTTAAACACGTTTTCGGACGTTTTTAGCAAAAAAATAGTAATTTGAAGTGAAAAATTCCGGCAAAGTCGGAAAAGTTTTTAAAATTTTAGTCGTAAAACCTATTTTTTGGCAATTTTCTTACCCCTTGTGATCAATTTTCTTACCCCTTGTGGGAGCAATTTCGCGACCCCTTGTGGGCGACTTCACCGAGGAGGGGGGAAATTCTCCCCTTTTCACCCCCCCCGCCCCTTGTCCACCTGTGATCTAAAGCCAGTCTGAGCCAGAAAATTGGAGAGTTATACATTACAGAAACAATAGAAACGGTTTTTATTACCTCATTTATTTTGATTGAGGTCACATTCAGTCTAGGATTTATTTATTTTGCAAAAGGATGCTGCTCTGCTCAAACTGCAGTGTTGACTACAATTGTTTGTGGCGCCTCCTGAACGGCCAGCCCAAAACTTCTAAAACACGAGCATTAATTTTTTGCCACAGTCATTTTATTAATGTTTATAAGCTAGTCGTTACTGTCTTTATGCATGCATGCTTTAGATTAACTTACTTTGTTTTGTTCGTTCGTTGCTTGCTGACTATTTTTTGGGTTGCCGCTTTTTTACCAAAAAAGGCAACCCTTTCATCTGGGTACGTCCGTTTATTTATTATTCATCTCGTGACCATCCCCTGTCCCCCCCTCTAACTTTTGCTAGGGTTGACGGATGGGCTGAAATTTTTAGTGGGGGTTTGGGGTGGGGTGAAGTGTTGACTGAAGCGCGGGGGCTCACCCCGTTGCGGTGTGCGAAAGTACTCGATATGGTCAAAATTGAAAGTAGCGAAAACCTCCCAATATGGGGCTCATTCGAAGGCTCTCTTTGCGTAGATAAAAAGTTGAAATAGGGCCGAGTCGTCAAAAGTATGAAAATTGAGTTACGGTGCTTCAAAGTGGTCAGAAATGGTCAACATCGGCCAAAAACATTTCAAAAAGTGGTCAATATGGTACTCTAATGAGAACTCTCGATATGGTCTACACGAATCAGACTATACTGGTTCACAGAAGTGCCTCCTTTTGGAGATATAGCCATATATAGACGGAAAAACCCGTTCTCGCAACTTCGCTAGTTCTGTTTGCTATTGTGTTTATTGTTCAGGTTGTCCCAGAAGTTTTGGACCAGTATCGTTCCCTTGGTGCCGACCTAAACGTTTTACCCTTTTGTACCCAATTCATTCCGATGGACATTATCACCCTCCCAAAGCACGAATCCATCATTTACCATCCCTCCCTGTTGCCTCGACATAGAGGGGCTTCCGCTATAAGCTGGTAAGTAGGAGTTCCTAACATGAATGTATAGGTTTTGGAAACATGGCAATGTTTCTGCGTTCGAAAATCAAAAATTTTTAAACAGTAATTTGATAAATGTGCTGCTGACTGCTGCAAAAGAGAAGATAGGCCCTACTTTAGTCCACTCCAGCCCTACTAGTTCCTTTGGTGTAAAGGGAGGTTTTCCGGGGAGGTGAGCACCAATCTGAGATCCGTTCTATGTGGACTCCAATGCTAAGCACCAACTTTTCAGCAATATTTTCTTACAAAGTTAATTTTGTTAAATTATATTTGAATGATTTTCATTGAAATAATTTACTGTGTGACGTCATTTCTTGGCTACTGATAACACCCACTGTTTTTGTTTTGATAGGACCCTGATTCATGGCGACAAGAAGTCTGGTTTCACGGTATTTTGGGCGGACGACGGTCTGGATACGGGGCCCATTCTCCTACAGAAGGAGGTCGATGTGCAGGAAAACGACACGGTGGATTCACTATACACTAGATTCATGCTCCCTGAAGGCGTCATTGGCGTGGTGGGTTACTGTTGCTGTGTAGACCCTGTATACCGTACAGTACTGTATCGCTGTTGCAGACTGTAAACTCAGCCTGTACCGGAACTCGCACGAGGTCCGGCTGGTTCCGTCTAAGGCAGTCAGTCTTTCGTAGTCTATTCTTTATTTTTAAGTCTAGCCAAAGAAATGTAGAAAGCGAAATGGTTTTCTTCATATCTCAGAAGCGCTTCAAGATAGCTACACCATAAAGCATCAGTTTTCGGTACCTAGACTTTACAGTCTTTGAGACAGTTAGTATGTAAGTTCGCTCAGACTGTTTTGTTTTTTAGGCGGATGCCGTTGACCTGATTGCCAGCGGGAAGGCTCCGCGAATTCCTCAGTCAGAGGAAGGTGCGACCTACGAACCCCTTCTGAGCACCAAGCCAGAGTTGACTCAGATCAGCTGGGATCAACCGGCGGCTAATTTGCATAATTTCATTCGTGGTTGTGACAAGGTCCCCGGCGCCTGGGCTCTAATTGGCAAGCAGGTTGGTCAGCATTTGAATAGAAATATATCATGCTGAAAACTAGGTGCTTAATTTAAACATTATTTATGGCATATAAGAATAAGCAAATTAGTTACCGCATTTCAACAGCGGAAGGTCTATTGAGGAGTATAACAGTTCAAATGAGTTAGTTGTTATTTTTGCTTAAACCAAAAATCAAAAACCATCTTTTCCCCCACACTTTTTCCACCAGAGGGGGGGAAAACAGCGGTGTGTTTCCCCCACAGTTTCAATTTGGATCTCTTGCGCTTCTCCCCCCCCCACTCCAGCCATAACTTTTGATTTTTTTGACCAGTAACTTTGAAATTTGGTATGGGTGGGTGCATACTGGCGGCTTATGAATTCAAAAATTCAAAAGTTTTAAAATTTTAAAATTTCTTTAAAAATTTTAAATTTTTGTTTGGTTGGTTGGTTTGCTTTCGTTAGCTCAGTATGAGCCAAAGTTGTAAGCTTAGCATGTAAGCTTATACTGAGCTAACGAAAAGCTGAATCGAAAAACGGTTTTCACATTCGTGCTCAGCGCCCCTGAAAACCTTCCTATGCAAGTTTTCAGCAAAATTTTTTTCAAAAAATTTTTTGGTTCCCCTTACCAAACAAGAATTTATAATTTTTCAAAATTTTTTTATTCATAACCCTCCAGTATGCACCCATACCAAATTTCAAAGTTATTGGTCAAAAAATCAAAAGCTATGGCTGGGGGGGCACAAGAGACCCAAATCGAAACTGTGGGGAAAAACACACCGTTGCTTTCCCCCCCTCTGGTGGAAAAAGTGTGGGGGAAAAAGATGGTCACTATTTCTAAACCGTGTGACCTAGCGAAAATCCGACTAGCCCACGTTATGGAGCACAGCTACAAACCCCTCAAGCACAAAAGAACTTCTGTGACTATTACCAGTAAGTTGGCATAATTTTAGAAATTTGAAAAATCAGGTTAAGTTTTTGGGTAATTTTTGGAAGTCAACTTCGGACCCATGTCACACGAAAGCTCAATTGACAGGAACGGTTATTTGTACTATGATCTTTAAGTACAAGCCTTGAACTTTCATTTGCACTAGATTTCGTATTTCTATCATGTGCCAGTCGAGCAGGGTGAGCTATTGTTTTTCCCATTTTGTCGGTGATGTTCTCCCCTCCCCCTGACTGTACATCATTGAACGTTCCGTGTCAACAGTTGCATCAGCACTTTTTGATTTTTTGTAAGAAATTTCATTTGTTCAGTATGTAAGGGAAGCAGGCATAGGAAAGATTGATAAGCCTGCAATGGGAGTTCAGCTGATGGCCCTGTGGTGTAGCGGTAGCATGTCTGTTTCCGGATCAGAAGGGCCGTGGTTCGATCCCTGGCTGGGCCAATTCTTTACTTTCAGTGGTGAGTGAAGAGCTGAACCTCTTTCTTCCCTTCTCTCTTCTAGGTCCTGGTTTCGTGGGTACAAGGGTGCCTGACGCCTCCCGTTCGGGTGTCGCTTGTCCTCGGTTTCTTCTTGGTCCACCAGCCCTGGTAGAAGCGCTACAAGTATTTGCTTTATTTATTTCAGAAAGTGATATTCTACGGAAGTAAGATTTGGCGAGAGGCGATTCCTGAGGGCGATCCCGTCTCAATTGACGGTCTTTCGACGCCAGCGATTCGACATTCCGGCGGCCTCCTTGTAACTGGGAATGATGGCAATCATGTAATTAGTGGCAACTAATTGACATAATGCTAATAAGTCTAATAGTTAATTAATGTTTTTATGTGTTTCTATGTAGTGTAGACTCAAAATGTAAGGCTTTATTTTACAAAGTGTATTTTGCTATCGTCAAAACATGATTGAAATGTCAGAATGCTATAAAAAGTGTTAATGAGTCAACCTTTTATTCATTGATTCACTTATTAATTTATTTCACTAATTGTTTAGCTTTAGCACATTTGTCACACCCATTTTAACGGGGCAGCATCGTATTGTCAACAAAGACAAAGTTTACACAAAACCGTTCCAAATTTCAGATATTAGTTAATTATTAATTTAACAATGTAGTTAATTCTATTTATATTTTTAGATTAACATTAAGTCTATACTGCTCGAATCCGGGTCCATGATTCCTGCCTCACACTGGGGCAAAAATGGAGACGAAGAAGTGCTCAGTGTGACTCTAACTGAATCGGAGCGAAGACTGGAAGAAGCACTCATGGTTAGAATTTAGGATTCTTTCGAAATCTAGAAAGGAAAAACGGAACACCGAAAATTAGAAAGTTTTCATGAATGTCTGATTTGTCGAACCTGAAAGCCTGAATAGCATGAAAAGGCATGTTTTATTGCCGCTTGCGAAATCGGAACAACGAAAATACGATAAGACCAGGTTTTCCTGGAGTTTATGTATGTTTAAGTCTATTTCATTGTGCCAACCCAGCTATCCATCCTTAACTGGTCCGCAAATACGTACCACTACGGTGGGAAGGTAACAGGAGTCTGTGTACCGGCCCCTTCCATAGATGCAGCCATCCTTTAATGTGACACTCCTGGCTCTACGGCTGAGAATCCGGGGATGAGCACCGGCACCCCATGTCCTGTGGCAGGACGGGGATATCTCCTGGGGTAAACCTTTTTTATCTGGAGTTTATGTTGCAAACCAATTTTCTTGATTCTAGGTATTTTGTTAGTTTGAAATTAATATTTCAGGGAATTTGGAAAGGAATTCTCAACCTGGATCACGTAAAACATAGCACAGACTTTTTCAAGAGCGGCGCTGGTTCCATGGATGTCACCAGGTTGACATTTATAGTGTTTAACATTTAATTAGCTGTTAAAAACAACAAAAACAGGATGCGACGCGTTAAATTTGTTGTTAAAGTTAAAGTTGTCGTTAACGCTGTTGCGTGGATGTGACTGAACTGATTTATACAGCCTATCAGGGCTTGAGCTTGTCTCGCTGAGTGTGTATCTTTGGTAGTGCTGTATCCCTATTCAAAGCCGTGGAACGAAGTCAAACTTAAGCTTGGTTTGATTGTGTCTGTGTGGCTCAATCGTTAGAGCGTCAATGTATTAAACTAAGTGTTGTGGTTCGATCCAAACCTGAGGCCAAAATTTTTGGAGTTTGAGGCGCTGCCGTGACACATTCCTCTTTTAGTTTAGGAACTCATATATTCCCTTCAAAGATTCTATATATATGTATATATATATATATATATTATATTTATGTACATATATGCTTACTATTATCCTGCTGTAATATTATTTCTTCAGGTTAGTGGAAGAAGTCCAGCTGCACGTGCACGGTCTGAAGATACCCAACGAAGAAATCTATATGAATTCAACGTTTGAAAAATTCTTGAATCTTGTGGTTCGAAAGCACCGGAACGGATCCCAGCCCGCAGAACCTGCCGTGGAATATGATGCGGTAAATATGTAATAAAATCAATTTGACTTTATTTTATCCGTCATACTGTTTTGATGTTAAAACCCTAAAATTTCACAATACAGTTCAGATCTAGGGTCCTAGGTCTAGGGTCTCGTATATCTCCCGCTCCAAAATTTCAAAACTTAACCAATTTAGCTAAGATTTGGAGTATGTTTGAATTGAAATGTGGAACAAATATCAAGTATCGGGAACAAAAGGAACCAAAGGGAACAAATAACCTAAAAGGAACCGAAAACCGACAAGCGAATTTCGCAGAATCGAAATACATTGCGATATTTAAAGCGAAACAGGGAATGGAATACGAAACAAGGTCCCCAAAGCAATACGTAACTT
>JASAND010031392.1:0-31527 GCA_030248195.1 Trissonchulus latispiculum
TTATATTGCAATGTAAAAGTTAAATTTCTTTTATGAAACCCAAAAATGTAGCAAACGTAGTACTCCGGCTTTTTCCTACAGGGGGCGGGGGGTGGAGGGCCCCCCCGGAGTTCGTTCCCCAACTGATTTGGGACACCCCAAAATCGCCCCACCCCCTCCAGGATTCGGGCCTTCCCCCCCCCCCCAGAACTCTAAAATGCCCGGAAAAGTAGGGTTATGAGGGTAAATTTTGAAAAAGTTTTCCGGCTTCGCCTTCGCCATTTTTAAGCATTTTATAGCTATTTTAAGCTTAAATTTAAGTTAAAAATAGTTTATTTTTTAGCTCAGCAGCGAAACCTAGCCATTTTTAGGCATTTTTTGAAAAATTTTTCTCCCCCCCCCCCCAGAAATCCGAGTCCCCCCCCCGGACCTGGGGGGAACCCCCCAGACTTCCGCTCCCAGACATTTTTGCCTAGGAAAAAGCCAGGTAATTAGCTACATTTTAGTGTAGGAAATGTAATGTAGCCAATGTAGTTTCCTGAAATAAGCACCAGCCGACCGGCCGGCCACCGGCCGCCGGCCATCACCCTACCGGCTGACCGATTGCCTGAATGAAACCAATACATAATACTGTTTGCTACGCATTACCAGGAGTAACTGTATGCATCATTTAGTGTAAAAACTGTAAAATGTACCAAAAATGGTACCAACCGGCCTGCATTTACCGGGAGGCACGCCGGCCAGAACAGGCTCTGGCCGGCTGTGTTTCCAAAGACGTAATTTTTGTAACAAGCATAGCAAACTAGTATCAGACGTCAGTCGATCACTTCTAGCTAGTCAGTTAAGTTTAGTTAATGTTTCTTTATGAAACCTAAAAAGTCTTACAATTTTGCATTATACATTTGGAGGTTGATCACACTGTATTTTTGAAACGTTATGCATCCAATGTCAGAATAACGATATTTGATCAGAGAGCAAGTTGGATCTCAGCTCTACCCTTTCTATTTAAATTACTTACATTTAGTAAGTTTAAAAATAAGTAACTTGATTTTTGTTACTACACAAACACTTTGGGAATTGGCACACGATTAGAGATAGACTTCAGGACGTAGACTTAAACTCTATTATGTACAATGCAAGCCCGTTTTTAGCATAAAGCAAGCATGAAAGCTTCAGTGCAGAAAGGCAAAGACAATTATTATATTCGTAAACTCTATTTGTAGAAACCAGGTCTGTGGAAACTGGAACCAAGTCAACGGGCAAACGGGGAACCAGAATGCTAGGTAGGTAGTATTGTCAGACATCAATCTGCCTCCATCCATAAGCTGTATCATGAAACTTTGTCGCTTGAAACGGAAATTATATGAATATATAATGGAACAAAAAAAATCGATGGGTTCGATTATACATGCGCATTGTGGCGCCAAACCTAGAGCCCCCCCACAGGACGGACGGTTTTTCTTTTCTTTTCTTTATTTTCAATGGCGCCGGTAACGCCTCCTTCTCTGCCTCGACAGACTGCTTGGGTTCTGTCAGGCTTTTTTCAGTCATGCTGGTAAAAGAAATCTTCAAATCAGATAAACTGCCTATCTTCAAAGTTCTTGTGTGCTGTCTATCTAGAGGCTTCTCTGGATGGCATCTTATCATATACTTACCAACAGTCTGGTGGGACAACACTAGCTGTATTTACAAAGTTCTTCTGTCGTGCGTAGCTCCCTCAGAAAATATCATATCACACTAACCAACAGTTTGGTCCAATGATCGGTCACGGTCGAAGTACATGGTGTGGAAATCACTCTCGAAAAATCCTCCTTCACGAAATATCGATAGCGCCAAATTGACGTCGTCAGGAAGCCGTTTGACTAAGCTTTGAACAAAATCTTTCATTGTGTTGAAATTCTCCAAACCAATATAACCTGATCCGTCCATCATCAAATACAAGGACCCATTTTTGCAAGAACCTAGAATCCGGCGATACAGTATTCGGTATGAATACAATGACATTCGGCCTACATTAGCTTAGCATTGTGTGGCAATAATATGTGCAATTCCGCTGTTTGTCATATACAATGATATATAAATTTACACGGTTTTCCATCATACAATATCAGCATTACACAAGCTTTGGCCGATCAAACTATTTAAAGAAAGCTGGCAATGAAGGGCTATAATGTTCAGCAGTTACTTTTCGAAGACCCGCTATTATTCTGTTAAAGCTTAAGGCCAAACCACTATTCCAAGCTCTAGGTTTGTTGCCTTCAAAACGAGACGGGACGTGCCGATCGTCAAAACATCACAAAATTCAAAACCTTAAACTTGCATTTCTCGTCCAGGGACGGAGTTTGGCAAACGGCTCGCTCCTAGATGATAGTCCCCGATGGGGTACAATATGTGTTGCAGTGAAGAAAATAGGGAGAGTCAATTTTTAAAACTAATCGTGCCATGTGCGATTGTAAGAAAAAGCCTTATATCTAAATTTTGCAATATTTGATTTTTCCTCCAAAAATGGCCAGTTTTGGACCTCGAAAATAAATCTTCGTTGGTGTCTCCTAAACCGATAAATCTTATTTAGAAAAGAGATCATGTGGTACGAGATGGCTTCGGGATTTGCAATAAGAAAACCTAAAGAAACTCGTCCTAAAGACCACGTCCTGTTAAACTTCTAATGAACTGTCTCAAATTAAAAATCAAATAATACGATTTATTAAAACGATTCACTTAGGAGCTGATATGTGCTTTCTTATGTATTTATTTTGTCTGCTAACCAGACTTTTCTACGTTTTGTTTACAACAAAAACTAGGCTTAAAACTGAAGCTGTTGTAACAGCAGTGTGGAAAAACATAAAAGAGAAGCAACATTCTGACGTTTTCTAGTTTTTAGTCAAGTCAAAAAATAAATCGCATATGCGATTTTGCATACGCATACGCAAAATACGATTTACTTCATTTTGCAATTTGAGACAGTTCCTAATACCTTCTGCGCATAACAAATTGAACAGGTTGATCTTCGCATCTTCATTCATTGAGTCAAAATCTGCACGCACCACGTTTTCGGAACTACCAGTCAAATAGTGCAGGTGATCCATGTCCACATTATCGCCAATTGCCAAACAGTAGATCGAGGCCCCCTAAAATCACGTTTCTATAATTGCACTTGTAAATATGTCGAGGTTTTATACCTTGAACGTTTGCCAAAAGCATCAACAGACATGTTCAAAAGCTACACTCCTTTCATTCGTTCTGATGAATGAAAAGGCCTATCATTGTTATGTTTCTTGCAGCAGACTTGCGTAATTGCCATAGAAATTCCACGAAGAACTGCTATTACAGTCATAGAAATGTGAACAAATATCTCCTATATGCGGTATAATTCCTCCCAGGAGCATTATTTTAACTACATCGTTGTCAGTTTCTGCCTGAAGCAATTAAATCTTGTGAGCCATTGAAACGAGAGTTATTTTAGATGCACGCCTTTTACGCAGTCTAATTCATTATCTTTATTATTATCATTATTCATTGTTATCAACTTAGTTTGCTTATGTTTATCAAAATTATTAAGATTTCCGGGACAAGCAATAGCTTGTGCAAAAGGTTGTTTATCAAAATTTTTTAGATTTACGGAACAAGCAATAGAAACTACATGTCCAAGACACTGTGTTGTTAGTTTAATTAAAGAAGTGTCTTTAAAATACGTACGTTATACTCTTATTTTGTTTACTTTTACATTTGAAAGTGAAAGAATTGAATATTAAATGAGTAATCAGACTAAACGCTTCCGTTAAGTACTCAAATGGCACCTTTCCAGTAGTACAACGACACTTCCTGTACTCAAAAGGCATATGTACTCAAAAGGGCACCGAACAATACACAGACGGCACTTTGAGTACTCAATTAACACTAAACTATAAGAAATGTGATTTTATATTTGCAGATAACTTTCAAAACGCAGATCCTATAATGGAAAATCTAGCTAAAGGTAGATGGAGACCAAGGAATAGTTTCAAGAATAGCAAGTGGACAATAGAAGTCTAAAGCCAACCAAAGCCCCGAACGAAAAATAATTTGGAAGGTTACGACAGCGTGAATCCAAAATTTAGAAGATGTCATCCTCATTAAACTGTACGTTTGATAGATTTTCAGGAATTGCACTGCGAAACTAAAAAGAAGTGCCGTCAATTCATGGGAGGTTGTGAATTGTTAATTATATACAAGTTACAATGTTACAAGATAATTATTATGTTACCGTAATTTTTAGTTAATTACGTTTAGTTTTCTACTACTTTTATGCAGATCCATTTTTCGTTCATGCTCATAAATGTAAGTTTATTTATTTAAATATAGTATAACGCCATTTGACTAAAGCTAAGTGACATTTGTGTACAGACGAGTTCCATTTGAGGACACGCAGCTGCCTTTTGGGTACGGTGCCAGCTCAAAGATTTTGACATTTTTGAGGGGAGGGGATGCTGACACTGAATAATCGAGCAATCACCCGAAGTGTTCTACAAGGCTATCAGTTCGTCCATTACGTCCACCGTAATGGAGGTTCTGTGGTAGCTCCACCTAACAGGCAGCCTCTCCTTGACATTCTCGGTAAATTGTCTTGGGGATAACAGTGAGAGCTTAGGATGCTAGAGATACTTTTTGTTCATCTGTAAACTTGACATGATATTCCACTTTTGTAGCGAGGAAGCAACCGCTCGGCTATGGAGGCCCAACCTGAATTTCGTCTACTTTGTCAATGTTGTCAAGCAAAATGATTCGCTAAAAAGCAGCAATCGGAGCAACTAAAAATGGGTGTGGTGGTGGACGTATAAATATTTGTATGAAACATCTTTTAAACAGTAGTCCACCCAACGCCAATCATCCAAAATCGTGGGAAAACTTGGCCCCATTTATAACCCTACATTTTAAAACATATCACCCTTCAAGATAGTAATTAGGATTTGACCATGCTTCGGATAACTGGCCTCTGTTTCGCGCACTCGTGTCGCACACTCGGAGCTTCCCGCCGCACGAGTCTCGCGCACGAGGGCTTCCCGCCCGATGTATTTACAAAACTGTGAATGCAAAACCGTGCTACAAAGTACTTGTATAACGAATAAGGCACAGAACCTTCGTCACCACTGTTAAAACCTTCAAAAAAAATAAAATATTAATTTTACTGAGATAGGTTCCCCGACTATATTTATCTAGTTTTAGTTCCAAAAATAAGCACATCGTGATTAAAATCCGTTAAAATGCAAAAATTTAATTTTTATCGAGATAAGATCACATACTGATATTACGTAATCTCCGTGCTATAAATTATTTGTAGCACGCTGCACGTCAGAGCGTGCTCTCATCTATATGTAGGAACTGATCTTCAGTTAAAAAAATAGATATGAGTTATACAAGTGCCACTTAACACGCTTCATTATTGACATTTCAACTGAGCACTATATATATACATACATACATATATATATATATATATATATATATATATATATATATATATATATATATATATATATATATATATATATATATATACTT
Source organism: Trissonchulus latispiculum (assembly GCA_030248195.1). Classification (NCBI taxonomy): domain Eukaryota; kingdom Metazoa; phylum Nematoda; class Enoplea; order Enoplida; family Ironidae; genus Trissonchulus; species Trissonchulus latispiculum. Next base: position 5,518 of record JASAND010031392.1, read on the forward strand.
ATACAACTCACTCTCTCTTTTCATATGTTAATTGCGTGCGTATATATAGCTGAGTGTACGCTACAGAGAGCTTTGTATCGTGCACCGTGCGGATAAGTTACTTATCCGCACGGTGCACGCTGGGAGGCCTGGACCTAAACTAATTTGCTGCGCCATGCAGAGAAATGGGCTCAAACAGACAACAACGACAGGCTCCACAAGTTCAACAGACTCAACAGACTCAACAAGATCAACAGACTCTACACCCTCTACAGACTCAAAGGCTCAACAAGTTCAACAGACTCAACAAACTCAACAGACTATACACCCTCTACAGACTCAACAGGCTCAACAAGTTCAACAGACTCAACAGTCTCTACACACTCTACAGACTCTACACCCTCTACAGATTCAACAGGCTCAAAAAGTTCAACAGACTCAACAGACTCTACACCATCTACAGACTCTACACCGTCTACAGACTCAACAGGCTCAAAAAGTTCAACAGACTCAACAGACTCAACAAGATCAACAGACTCTACACCTTCTACAGACTCAACAAGCTCAACAAGTTCAACAGACTCAACAGACTCTACACCATCTACAGACTCTACACCGTCTACAGACTCAACAGGCTCAACAAGTTCAACAGACTCAACAGACTCAACAGTCTCTACACCCTCTACAGACTCAACAGGCTCAACAAGTTCAACAGACTCAACAGACTCAACAAGATCAACAGACTCTACACCCTCTACAGACTCAACAGGCTCAACAAGTTCAACAGACTCAACAGACTCTACACCATCTACAGACTCTACACCGTCTACAGACTCAACAGGCTCAACAAGTTCAACAGACTCAACAGACTCAACAAGATCAACAGACTCTACACCCTCAACAGACTCAACAGGCTGAACAAGTTCAACAGACTTTATACCCTCTACAGACTCAACAGGCTCAATATGATGTAATATGATGTATTACTAGACGTGTGTAAGCGGTACAATAAATGGGAGCCGAATGTATTTCCTCGCTTTGGTGTAGGCGACAGCTCAAGGCAGGTATAAAAACGGTGGTGCGGACATGGGATTTGGTGGTGGGGACTTCGATGCCGGCAAAAGCTTATGTCTTAGTCTGAGGCCTTGCTGGCCTAATATGATGTATTACTAGACGTGTGCAAGCGGTACAATAAATGGGAGCCAAATGTATTTCCTCGCTTTGCTGTAGGCGACAGCTCAAGGCAGGTATCGAAACGGTGGTGCGGACATGGGATTTGGTGGTGCGGACTTCGAAGCCAGCAAAAGCTTTTGTCTTAATCTGAGGCCTTGCTGGCCTAATATGATATATTACTAGACGTGTGTAAGCGGTACAATAAGTGGGAGCCAAATGCATTCCCTCTCTTTGCAGCAGGCAAAATCTCAAGGCAGGTACCGAAACGGTGGTGCGGACATGGGATTTGGTGGTGCGGACTTCGAAGCCTGGTAAAACTTAGGACTTTGTCTGAGGCCTTTCTGGCCTAATATGATATAATACTAGACATGTGTAAGCGGGTACAATAAGAGGGAGCCAAATGTATTACCACTCTTAGCTGTAGGCGACAAGTCAAGTAAAGTTCATGACTAAGACTGAGGGCTTGTTGACTAATTATATTGCAATACTATACATCTGTAAGCGTTACAATAAGTCGGAGACAAATTCATTACCACACGTTGCTGCAGACAGCAGCTGAAAGTAGGTGCACACACGGTGGTGCGGACTTCAAATTTGGTTGTGCGGACTTACAAGTCAGGTAAAGTTTATGACTAAGACTGAGGGCTTGCTGACCAATTATATTGTAATACTATACATCTGTAATACTATAAAATTATACATTGTTGATATTGTTGAGTCTGTTGAGTCTGTAGATGGTGTAGACGTAGAGTCTGTTGAGAGTGTAGAGTCTGTAGATGGTGTTGAGTCTGTTGAGTCTGTTGAACTTGTTGAGTCTGTTGAACTTGTTGAGTCTGTTGAGTGTGTAGAGGGTGTAGAGTCTGTTGATCTTGTTGAGTCTGTTGTACTTGTTTAGTCTGTTGAACTTGTTGAGTCTGTTGAACTTGTTGAGTCTGTTGAGTGTGTAGAGGGTGTAGAGTCTGTTGATCTTGTTGAGTCTGTTGTACTTGTTGAGTCTGTTGAACTTGTTGAGTTGTTGTTGTTGTTGTTATTGCCGGGCTACTCAGCCAAGAGGCTATATGAGGGCGCTAACCTTTGTCTCTCCCCATCAGTCATAGCTAGTATGCTGTCCCACAATGGGAAGCTGGAGCAGACACCTTCTTGGCCTTTCGGCTCCGGTAGTAAGACATCCATTAACTGCTCATACGCAAGGTAGAGGAGCACATTACAGAAGTGCTGTTATATCCCAAGGGGGGGCACCTTCCACCGGGAACTCCGCGCCCTACTCTTGACGATAAGTGGATTAAGGGTTCTTTAGCGTGCACTACCCCCAGCAAGGCAGCACACGGGCCCACCAATTTAACGCCTCATCCGACCGGCGGAGCAGTGACCTAAGTTTCTTGCTCAAGGAAACAATGTAACGTCATTATGGCCAGGCGGGAATCGAACCTCGGACCTTTCGATCCGAAGTCCGGCGCCTTAACCATTCGGCTACACGGTCACTAACTTGTTGAGTCTGTTGAGTGTGTAGAAGGTGTAGAGTTTGTTGAGTCTGTTGAGTCTGTAGGAGTGTAGAGTCTGTTGATCTTGGTGAGTCTGTTGAGTCTGTAGATGGTGTTGAGTCTGTTGAGTCTGTAGATGGTGTTGAGTCTATTGAGCCTGTCGAATCTGTAGAGGGTGTAGAGTCTGTTGATCTTGTTGAGCCTGTTTAGTCTGTAGAGCGTGTTGAGTCTGTAGATTGTGTTGAGTCTGTTGAGTCTGTAGATGGTGTAGAGTCTGTTGAGTGTGTAGAATTTGTTGATCTTCTTGAGTCTGTTGAGTCTGTTGAACTTGTTGAATCTGTTGAGTCTATAGAGTGTGTAGAGTTTGTAGATGGTGTTGAGTCTGTTGAGTCTGTAGATGGTGTTGAGTCTGTTGAGCTTGTTGAGTCTGTTTAGTCTGTAGAGCGTGTTGAGTCTGTAGATGGTGTTGAGTCTGCTGAGTCTGTAGATGGTGTAGAGTCTGTTGAACTTGTTGAATCTGTTGAGTCTATAGAGGGTGTTAAGTTTGTTGAGTCTGTTGAACCTGTAGAGTCTGTTGAGCCTGTTGAATCTGTGGAGTCTGTTGAAACTGTTCAATCAATAGAGGCTGTTGAGCGTGTTGAATCTGTAGAGTCTGTTGAACATGCTCGTCCACTTCGCTTTTGAACTTGTTTGGCCACGTTGCTTTTGAGCTATTCCAGTTTATGAGCCGTTGAACTTGTTAATTCTGCCACATCTGTTTATTCTTTTTGCTGTTGGTTGACTCTACTTATTGTTGGTCCTTTGAGTTCGTTGAGTGTCAGCTCACGAGACCTTAGGTCATCCCAGTTGTCAAATTTGATGGAAACTATAGGTGCTTTTGGTACGAGAATACGTTGTCAGCTGTGTTAATGGGAAATAACATATCGATTCCCGTTTTCCAGGAATCAAGCCACAGTTGGTTATCAGTGGCCAACTGTAAACAAACGTGAAACGAAAGTGTTGTACAGTTTAGCCACAGGTTGCTAGAACTGGCGAAAAACGCCTTCCCTCCCTCCCCCTCGCAATCAGTGCTCGATTCCAAGGTTACAAGAGTGTTTATAAAGGGATTGCAAGGTGACATTATGTTGGAAGTAATGCGAAATAGGCCAAATAGCTATAAGGATGCAGTAGAGCAGGCTGAGCGTGTGCAGAATGAAAGACTTTTGTTTAAGGTGCTGGTTTCCTTTAGGGTATTTTTGACACATACGGCTTTAATCCTTTACCTAAATAGCTAAAACTTACGAAATAACCTATTTCCGCCCTCTTTAACATTCTGGGACCAGTCCCGGGTTTTTAGGCCAAAAGATAGGAAAGTTCGGGTTTTTGGCCGTGCGCTCCCAGCAGGTTGACCAGACATGGGATTGGTTGTTATGGCTGGAAAGAGGGCACGAAAATTAACATTTTTGCTTTTACAACCTTTGAGCTACCTCAAGTGGTTAAGTCAGTATACCATTTTGAGGGTCAAAAAATGGCCATTTTCGAGGAAATCAGTTTTTTCAAAATTACTGCCAAACCTTACGAACAATTTTCGTCCATTTATACTCAATCGATACAGCGTCCAAATGCACATTTTATGAATCCCTATTAGCCGGACTTTATTGCTTTCAGCTAGAGATTTGGCCGGAAAACCATTTTGGCAAAACTGCGGTTATTTTGTTTTAAACATCGATTTCTCAAAAACTACTTAGCAGATTCCGGAGATTTTTACCAGAATGGAAATTCATACAATTGCGGAGGGACGTTTTTCTTGGTTTTGGCTAAAACATTCCCAGTTTCGAGAAAATGTAGTGCAAAGTTTAAAAATTTAGTGTCGCCGTGCATTTTGCGAATTTTCTCAAACGTTAAGTGACACTGAGCGAAACCCAGAAAAACGACCCTCGGCCCATATGTCCTCTGTATGATAGCCCAAAAAGAAATCTGGTCTGGTTCCGCACTTTTGAAAAATCCATGTTCGAAAATTTTTGGTCTATATTTAGCAGTTGTGTCAGAAAAGTTTTGCTGAATTTTTTGCTAATTTTGCAAGTTTCGTAAGCTCATGTGAATGTCCTGCTTATAAGCTTTAAGGTGGTGATTCCTTTTGGGCACATATTGTTGGTTGACGGCTCACACCAAGATGAAATTTGATGAAACTTTCCAAAATAAGTTCTTTTAGCATTCTAACACCGTCCGCGCAATCCCGCTTCAAAAATTCGACGTCTCCGTTCAGGGCAGTTTTTGCCGATTTTTGACAATTAGACAGCAGCTGCATAGCTATCATTGTATTCATTCGAAAGATCTTGTTGAGCTCTACATTTGTACTTTTAGAAGTATCTTTCTAGCTTTTCTCTATTGTGAGATATAGCTGATTTTCTTATTTTGGCGTTGAAAACTAGTCGTTTTTACAGAAATCAAATAATTCGCCATTTCTTGAGCTACGCGAGCCGTAAAATTGAACTAAGGGTGTCAATTTGAAGGTACCGCCGGGGCCGATTATTCGCCATTGTGATCTTCTATATGCTATCCCGTACGCTGCTATCATAAAAAAATGTAGTTTTTGCAAAAACAGGACCAAATTTTTTCCAGTGATTGTGCAGCATTTACTATGCAAGATAAAGGGTTGCCACTTACTAGACGTGTTTTGCACAAAAATACACAGGGACCCTTTTTTAGTTGCCCCGATTGCAGCTTTCAAGCTAAAGTTGTCGCTTGCCAAAGTTGGGAAAAGTAGGCAAAATCCAGGTTGCGCATACATTTTAGTTAAATTCTTTATAACGAAGAGCGGTTTCATAGTAATTAAAAAAGGGTCTCCAGCTATTTGATAGTAGAATCGAATGATGTGGACGACGCCTCACAAAAAAATCACTTTAGTCTGCAAAAAATCTGGAAAATTAAATTACTTCAAAAATGCAGTAAAATAATTTGAAAGAACTAAAGTTTGATTTACTGTATTCATTAGAAAGAGAAAATGTTAAGCTCCATTTCGATATAAAAATGGCTTCTTAACTCCAAGGAATGAACGAGTAATAACGGTTCTAATTTGATGTCTCTAAAAGGAATCACCACCTTAAAACGATGCATAAAGCTCTTTCCAACTCCCAACATTGCGAAAGTTATAGCGTTTTAAAAAATCATCACAAAAGCACTGCACAGAAGGATACCGCCACCTTAAGGAAGCCACGAAGTCAAGCGACAACGAGATTTCCGTTCTAGGAGAAAGTCCTGGGGCTAGCGGTCTTGTTGCAGAACTGGAAAAAACTGTCAGGAGGGTGATCCAGGGAAAGGAAACGTCTGAACCCACGCAGACTGTAGGTGCCTTGGGAGCCCAGAAATCCCCCAATCTAGTTGAAAGGATGAGCTGTCTGGAAGACAAAATCGACCAGATCGTTCATCGAGGGCAAAGTAATTCCGGCTGGCGTGAAAAGACGCCTGGTCGTGGATATGGAAACCAGCGAGGTCGGTCGAGGGGTGGAAGACAATCAGGCCCTAACACCAGATGGTGTGACATTTGTAAAAATGGCACACACTACCAGTAAGACTGTTGGTACGGGGATTAGGACAGACAACAAAGACGGCCCCCTGGGAATCGAACGCCTACAGTTGTAGGAAGGCAACAGTATCGAAATCGAGCCGAGGAACGGCCCAAACTTCAGCAACGATACGATCACTGGGAAGAAGAGGGCGACGAAGCAGAGGTGGCAATTTGCTGTCCCATAGATGAAAGTTCAATTGTTGCTAAGCATCCTCCAAACCCGGCCACGTTAGTGAACGACTGTGTGCAGTTGAAGTCGTTCAAATCTACCTGGGCTAAGGAGAATATCCAAGGTGCAGGGTCACTACCTAATGCCATTAAGGTTAATTTGGTCAAACGTAAAGGATGGCATCCTCAGTTTTACATAGCCAGCACCGTCCTCTTTGACTCGAACCTAGAAGGGATAGGTGAAACCCAAAAGGAGGCCAAAAACAGACTCTATGTTGCCATCCTGGAAAAGTTGATAAGCCAAGAACCCTGGGATTGTTACCGTGGTTTGCTCCAACGGCACTTTAAAGAAGCAGCCACCCCGAATACCGCAAACGAAGCGGTTACGTTGCTCAAGAACCTCTATCCAGAACCTAACCTGCATCAAGGAATACAGGCCAAAGTGAAGCAGATGTCAGGTGGCGACCAAAAATAGAAAAGGCGGAGAGCATACCACCCCCGACGACGGTAGAACACTTTGTCTCCCACTATCAGAAATTGCTTGAAATGGAATATCAGGACGGTATGATACCGGAGGCCAGAAAATCCCAGACAATGACTTCGGTGAATTGGGATGTCGCTAAAGCCAGGAAGTTCGCATCGTTTGAGTATGCCGAGGCAGATGTTGGGGCTTATATATTGATATCCCCGACGAAACGTTACTGGCCCCAGGTTCGTGGTATACATGAATACATCGCAGATGCCCATCAAACTGTATAACGGGACATCAGTCGGACTCGCAGAGAAAGCTTGCGGATTCGTCGATGATGTCGATGCGGTCGCTGACTGGGGCGCTGTGATTCACGATGACTACATTTAGCAGAAATATCAATTGGGAGAGTTCCACCTTATCTGGAGTACAGCCAGGATGCCTGTCTTCAATGGAACAACCCACGTGCTGCATCGATCTTATCCCAGAACATTTACCATTGAGGGACGTCGTTTCAAATCACTGAAACATGCGTTCTGGTACAGCTGCCTCCGGCAGCATGTGTGCCGGAACTGGACGAATCGGCTGTTGACGGAGTTCGGTACTCAAGATCCGGCCAACCTCTCTGCTCGTGCCTCCGAGTTGGGTTTTGAACCAACTGCTGAGTGGTACAAAAGGCAGAAGATGTGTATAAGTCCCTTCTTTTGGTGCTGTTGATCTAGAATAAGGCGGCAAGGGATGCTTTCCGGTGCAAATCCTACCCATCAGTTAAGTTTGTTTGCATTGGACGGACCGATTTCCATTAGGCGTGTGGTCTCAGGGAAGCTGCGGCCAGCGCCTTGGATCCACGAGTCTATCCCGGCAAATACCTCTACGGAAAAGTTTTGGATGACATTTGGGAGGAATGGCAGGGATCTGTTCTCAGCGCTGAATTCTCCTCAATGGAATTATTCGACCTCTCCGTCATGCCTATTGGGAATCCGTGGGGTTCAGTTCTGATCTTAGCGGACAGCCAAAGCAAATTTTTATAGAAGGTAGGAGCGGGTGCAATTGTTGCAGTAAGTGGTGGTGTCCCCTCAACGATTATGTCCAAGTGTCGATCGCAGCGCTTGCATTTACCGGATTTTCGGGTGGTGTTGTTCATGTGCGGAGTCAATGTGGCCAAACTGCCCGAACCTGAATGGGAGGACCACTGGAAAATCCTAGGCGAAGTCCTGCAATCGAATCCTCAGAATCGCTTTCTATTTTCGTTACCGTACCCAACTGATAGGGTTCCCCAGGTGGCTGATTTCAATGATTTTCTGAAATCCCGAATTTCGGCCATTGGGCATCCTTCTGTGGTCATCGTAGATCCTGTTGATTATCTTCCCTTCCAGCCAAACGCCCACGGCTACATTGGTGATGCTTTGCAGGAATCGGATGGGTTTCATATGAACCATCGTGGTTTATGTGAACTTTTCGATATTTGTCGAAGCGTAATTCCCGAATTGGGTTTCTATCCGATAACGCTTAGTCCTGTCCCCTACCAACAGACCTCGTTTGATACTTTCGATATTCGCTCTCGGGTCTACGAGCGTGACCTTCTGTCCCGTCACAGCGATACGGCGATTGGAGATGGGGCTTGTTGGTGAGCTTCCGGGTATTCACAGTTCCCGTTAAACGGCTCTGCGAAAAGTAGGGTCCAACTCGAGTCCTTGTCCATTGGACTGGGGGCCAGTCCTGCCTGGCGGGGGAGGTGTAAGGATGTTTATCAAATGTCACTTGCTCGCTTTGCCAATATGCAAATTACTTTTCATCATATGCAAACTGTGTTCGTTTTTCATTACTGCCAGTCATTAAACTAGTTCTTGTTTGTTACGCTGAGTAGCTATCACTGCTGCACACCAAAAAAGACCTCCCAGCCCAGGCAATTTATTGCCAGAAAAACTTTAAAATTCCTTGAATTTATGCTCTCAGCTGCAGCATCAGAGAATCAAGTTTCGTTAGTTTAGTGGCAATTCATTTGTAGCTTGTTTCGTTGTATAAGTACTTTACAACACGACATTTTCTTGCATTCAGAGATTAATGCAGCGTCGCACGGGAAGCCCTCGTGCGTGGCACTCTTGCGCTTCGCGCACTCGTGCCACATACTCGGAGCTTCCCGCACGGCGTGCGTATAAATCTCTGAATGCACGCAGAGTCGTGCTATAAAGTATACATATATGTCGTATGAAGATTGAAAAACCATGCACTTGCGCATGATTATCATATGCACTTGCTTAAGTGCATGGATCGTTTATGCACTTGCGCAAATTCATAAACGTCCTATGCACTTAGTAAAATTCATACGACGTTTTATGAATTTAAGCAAATTCATATGCAGTTGCTAAAATTCATACGACGTTTTATGAATTTGCGCAAATTCATATGCACTTCCTAAAATGCCATTTGAAATTACTCAAATTCATTGGCACTTATACAGTAAACGGATACTTTTCTATATTTGTTCAGTTTATAGATTGGGATCATATGTGCTAAGCTGTATTTAAAGGTTGAAATAAAGGTGATAGAAATTGTCTGAAATATAGGTGATAGGATTCTGACCTATTCTATAAAAACAAAATTAATATGTATTGTTCCAGTTCTTTGTGTTAAAACTCAAAATACTTATTTTAAAGTAATTTATTAGCTAAAGCTAATTCTTAATTTTAGCATGTACAATGAACTAATGCAAACTTAAATAATTCATGAAAGTTAAACAAATACTTTTAAAATTCAAGATTTTTAAAATCTAACTTTTTAATTTTTTGAATGGATATGGATTTTTGGATATGGATAATATCTGTGAAAGCTAAAGTTGTAACTTACTATGCATGTATGTTTGCGCTGAGCTAAATAATGGTAAAGTAATTGAAAGTTCAAATATACAAAAGTATCCGTTTACTGTATAAGTGCCAATGAATTTGAGTGATTTCAAAGGGCGTTTTATGAATTTTAGTAAGTGCATATGAATTTGCGCAAATTCATAAAACGTGATATGAATTTTAGCAAGCGTATTTGAATTTGCTGAAACACATAAAACGTCGTATGAATTTGATTAAGTGCATGGGACGTTTATGAATTTGCGCAAGTGCATAAACGACCCATGCACTTAAGCAAGTGCATGGGATAATCATGCATTTGTGCAATTGCATGGCTTTTCAATCTTCATACGACATATATAATATATAATATGTATGTATGTATATAAACTTTTTGTTTGCCAGTGCGAAGAGTGCATGTGTAATGTGGATGATAGCGACTGCGCTATCATCTCCTTTCCAATATGTACAATTTCGTTCCTTTCCCATTTATTTCCCAAAATCTCCTAAAGCCTCTAAAAATTCCCCGTGTGTAATTGTTGTAAATTTTATGTCCATTCCTTCCTTCCGGTCTATATTTGCCCTGTTTATTTTATGTGGTTTCCACTTGCCTAGTCATATAATTCTGGGCCCCAGCCTTATCATTCACACTGTTGGGTAGCCCACGTTGTGTTTGTCCACCACCTCGGCTAGCCCGGGTGATTTGTTTATATTCATTTGCCCTGCGTCTTTTAATAATAAATATCCCAGTTGTCGTTGGTTTGTTTTATTAATTTGTAAAGTTAATTTAACTGGGTAGCTAGGTAGAATTCTGGGATAAGCCCGGAATTTATTTGTTAGTTGAGCCTAAAGTTTGTGTGTGTCCTCGTATTTTTATTAAATTGGCCCAATTGCTGTAAACCAGAAATTAGTTCCTTCCTCCCCCTTGGCGAGGTTAGTCAGCGTAGTCTGAGCCGCCTGGACTAAAAATCTCCTCTCGTATTCCCAAGATTGCGTCCATTGCGACAGTCCCTAGTAGTGGCGTTGAGCCCGGTGGTTTAAGTTCTCGACGCAACCCATTACACATGCTGAGAAGAAAGTGACATATAGCATTTCCTCTGTTATGCGTTCTGGAGCCAACCATCCTAATGGCCAACTTGCGCCGCAATTGTGTGGCAAATAATCGACCACAAATAAGCTCTATATTCAGGGGTTAAAGTTGTTAAAGTGTTAAATACAATTGTATGAAACGTAGAGAGCGGGAACTGATAACAGAAATCAGACCAATATTATTACGCACAGATAAATTTTCAAATATTTTTATTAAGAATGCTAGTAAAGATTAGATAGGTACGTTGGTAAGCATGCAATGATTCCTAAAAACTATTGAGATGTCAATGCTGTGTGTGTGTGTGTGTGCGCGTGTGTGTGTGTGTGTGTGTGTGTGTGTGTGTGTGTGTGTGTGTGTGTGTGTGTGTGTGTGTGTGTGTGTGTGTGTGTGTGTGTGTGTGTGTGTGTGTGTGTGTGTGAGTGTGTGTGTGTGTTTGTGTGTGTGTGTGTGTGTGTGTCTAACGGGAAATCATGTATACGCACAGGGCACTTAGTCGCAGAAATCTGAATTGTGAATATGTATATGTTCTCTCCGACTTTGGAAGCTGCATAGATTTGAACTTCTCCCCATTGTACAAAAAAGCCACAATTCATACCAAGTCCTTTAAATGATCAGCAAAAAAGGAAGATAAAGCCGGATCGCCTGTCTTGCCAGCGATAACTATAAGGACCAATTCATCCTCTTTCCCGTTCTCTTCGAAATAATAACTAGCATAATCCATGTCATAATACATATCAGCGTTCATTGGGATGCTAGTCGCAACATTATCGATTGAGTCTAAAATCATATTAACCGTGTGAACAGTAGTCAGGTCAGAGCACGTTATCAGATCTAAATACCCTTTACCGCTAAGTCTACCAAACAACACCAGAAAATATAAACATATGGGACAGAACTGCTTAAAAGAAATAATTTCCGTCCACATGGCATAGTAAATGTTTAATTATCGCCGATAAATGCATGGTCACGTTCTGGCAAAATCATGCTTTCAAACTTGGCAATCTATGAAAAATAAGCTGAGAAGTTGAGAATAAGTTCCTTAGTAAGCGGAAAGTAACCACAACTGGAACTATCTGTAGATATCACAGTAACATCACTGAAGCATGCACACCTGCAGTCCCTTCTCACTCTCAAATCTGGTATCAGCCATCTTGTGCCTTAATACCAAGAGGGTACCGGGCATAGACAAAGTAAATGAAATGATCAGGAACTCAACGGTGCTATGCGGGGAAACTCCCCTCAAGCTATTCAACCATTCCTGGACACACAGCGAATCCTGGCCTACTGGAAGAAAGCTACGGTGGTACCCATTCTCAAAAAAGAGAAGCAGGCGCAGTTAATCAGCTCATATTGCCCGATCAGCCTGACCCCTGCTGTCTCCAAACTAATGGAGTCGATGGTCCAACCAGAGGAGGGCCAAACGAAGTGTTTTAGCCCTGATTGACTTTTCTCGTGCCTTCGACACCGTGTGCGAAGATAGACCAGTCAATAAACTGATTAGATCCTGCCTATTTGAACTGTCAAATGGATCCATCAGTTTTTGGTGGACCGGAGGGCACGTGGGAAAATTAATAGAAAACGTATCAGTTTCCGGATTATGCACCACGGGGTAGCCCAGGGCAGCAATCTGGCAGGGCTGCCTCCTCTTGTTGTCTTCATCGTCTTCATCAGCGATATCTTGGACAGAATGTCACTATAACTGGGAGACTTAGCCATCTGTACGCAACTATGAAGCCTTGAGTGCTGGCCAGTATATACTGCTCCTATCAGGCCGGAATGTCCTCCAAACATGGTACAAGAAGTGGCACATGCAAGTCAATGTGGGTAAGTGCGAATCTATGACCTTCGCTACACACAATTCAGAAACCAAGCGTCGTCTCAAAATAAACTTCAATGGGAAATCAATTCCCTGTCGGGACACCGCCACCTTTTTGGAAGTCACCTATGGCCGCCTCCTCAACTTCTGATCGCATTTCACCAATCTCAAATGCAAGCTGACCACCCGGTAATTCCTATTTGGGAAGGACTGGGGGCCGACCAAACAGGATCTCAGAACCGACTATGTCGCGCTCATCCGGTTTGCCCTCGAACACTGTGCTGGTGTGTGGGGCCTCACTAAAGCCCCACCCAATCCATTTCGAGCTTTAGAACACACGCATGGCGGGCAAATCTGATTGAAGTGATGGGTCCACTTTGCGGTGGGGGTCAGCCGTTGGCGTGTAGAGGATGTGTCACGTTTATAACACATAGAGTATGACAGCTTTCATACTCTTGTGTAGTATGCACTCTTGATATTATCAACCCGCACCACAACCCCGATATTCGCAAATGCACTGTTCTTCGCAACAGCAGCTACAGCCGGTTACACCTGGTGCATATACAGCCTATGTAGTAGCAACGCTGGCATTCCTCGCGCAGGCGCCTCAGATCATGGTGTCGCCGCTGGTCCGGTTACAACCAGCGTCATTTCCGATCACGGCTCCGGTTCAAGCGTCGTTGGTTCCTGCACAGCCATCTCTGATACAGCCTTAACACCCGGTGGCGGCTCCGATTTGATCGCATATCCATGCTCGGTTATGCTTACAAAAATTTAGTTTAAAGTATTTCTCTCGCTGAGCAATGCGCTGGGGTCAAAAATTTGGCAAACCACTGCGCGGAGGTTTGCATTCTAACCAATACATGTATAGGCAATGTATTGGCACCGCCTAGGTGTTATGTGGATGTCAGTATAACTCAAACCATACATGGGCTGAACCCTGATTAAATGGACCAATATGGGTCTGTGAAATCCAGACCGGTGACAAACACTAAGGAACCTCGTCCAAATCTAAAGCGTATATTACTACCGTAGTTTGCTTTAAAAGCGTATGATAAAACGTTTATATCAACCGTAGGTTGTATTCATGTTTTTCAGTTTTTTCAACATCTTTTCAAAGTGCTGCAGCCAAGCCAGCTTAGTTTTGCTTTGTGCTTCTTGCCGCGCTACATATGCGTACTTGTGAGCATAGGCTTGATACCAGCTACAAAAACTGCTTCATTTAAAAGCGTAAATGCTTTATGAAACCGTATATACGGTAGAAATTATACGGTTGTAATAAACGCTTTGAATTCGGACGAGGTTCCTAACCGTCGTGTTATTGAGGGGCAGTGTCGTCAACCTTGCAGCAAAACTATATGTTATAATTTCCATACTTACGGACTCTTGTTTGTAAACTCATTCCAATATTAGTTTGAGGTTTAAACAATATATGTGTTACGCAGTGCTTGATCCAATGTGGCGTGAGCACTAAAGTCAAAGTCGACATAGGAAGCAAATTCTAACATCAGTGTCAGAGCCACTTTAGAATCGTTGTGAATCCGATTGATGATCTTCTTAAGAAATGATTTGGCCTTTTCCATGTTGCTTGAACCAATCCCGTATGTCATGTCAAGTAGAAAGGCCACCCGCATAGCCTCCTGTTTACAGGTTGCTATAAAAAACCATGAATTAGGCGTTTTATCCTAGCAAAACGATTCATTTATTTTATATATCAAATATTCCGGTATTGCTATATCACCACCTACATATAAGTGCAAAAGTTGTACCTCGTGTACGGGTGTGAGGTACTGTTTTTCGACTTTACGTACGGCTAGCTTGTCTCGTAGGTCTTGAATAGTTGAAGCCATTAACTTCAAGATTCGTATTCATACATTATTCACAAATCAAATAAACAATCTATCGTAAAACGGTTTTAATCTGTTTTAAATTTTTATTCGTAATCGGTTTTAGAAACCGAGAAATATTTTCTTACGCCGCATAAAGTTTCACGCTATATTGGTCATAAAACGCGAAAAATAGTGACGCCACCCTTCAATTAAGATTGCGAGTGACCAGCTCTTGTCAGTGTGGATTAAACATAATGCAAGTTTTGACCAACTAAAGCGGATCCTTATAAGAACAAAAGCCCAAGTATGGCAAACCGAAACTGCACCTAAAGCTAAAGATCCAGTTATGCTGTAGCTGACATTGTGGAAAACTGTACTAACCTCGCCCTAGGGAAGGAAAAGGGCCAACGGCATCTATGATTCCCAGGTTACCGCAGACATCTAGCGTCTGTACTAAGTTTGTGGTAATTGCTTCCAGTTCTTTCGAGTTGTCAAAGGGTCCCATCGACAGTTGGGAAAATAAATCGCTCTTCATGTTCATCAGTGCTTTCAAGGTTATTGCAGTCAGCTTTAGCATAGAGTCGGAAGCTTTCTTGACGGGGTCGAGGCTGAGTTGTCTTCGAAGCGTGTTGATGTTGCAAAGCAACTTCTCAGTTATTGCTGCAGTTTGGTTGGCTGCTACAACAAAGATGGAACAAGCAGTTGTTGGAGTTTAACATGACAAAAACGTCGTATAGAAGCCCAGGCAACAATAAGTCTGATTCATGCCTAAACTGTTGTTTGAACACAAATATAGCACAGTACTCTACAAAAGCCCGTACCATCAAAGAAAGTATTTTAGGATTTACAAAAACTTAAATTTAAAAAATTTACAAGTCAGCCTTACTAAAGCCACAAGCATTGAGTTGAATAGTTTGCATCAATGCATCCAGTTGAATACCATCCAGAACATTCATATTATTGAACAGATAGTCTGTGCTAGGTTGACTGCCATACATTCCATAGATCCCAGCCACTCCGGTGCCCAGATTAAGCGAACTGCTCAATCCTAGATCACCCACAAAATCTCTGCCACATCGACCATTGATCTGACTTCCGTCAAACAGACCGCTAGTCTCCGGGATCGAGTTTAAAACGTTCATCAGAAAAGTTAGGGCATTTCTCAGCATCATTTCATCAGTGCCAAATTGGTTCAACTGGCCGGATAAGATTCTGTCAAGAGTGATAAGACTGTAGTCGTACAGTTGTGTTGTCGAGAGATTGATCTGATTGATAATCAGAAGAGCGGAGGTGCTGAAACAGAAAAAGACAGAGTTTAGTAAAGTTCCACTTGAGACCCCGAATCTTTGTTTCGAGGGTGCTGGAGTGGCAATTACATTTCTTTAATTTGGTAATTAGTGTCAAGCAGTTCATAAACACACTGGTTAGTTGTCGTGTTGTAATTTTTTGGCTCTCTTTGAAGTAACTAGGGCGAGTTTTAGTTTCGATCTGATAATATGTGTTTGATTGAGGAACCGTTTCACGTCATATCAAAACTTTTTGGATACACCACTAAAGCAGAACTATACTCACTAATTTGCTGAGCTACTTTGAATGATTCTATAAAGACCTTGTAGGTAGGATTTTCCGGAAACTAATTGACTAATGTGGGAACAACCAATAAACTGTTTACATAGGAATCAGTATGGACAACATATGAGAAATAGCATTGAATTTTATGTATTAGCTGGAATCTGGTCAGTTAAAAGTAGTCTGGCCTGTAATCGGAAACTTGCTAGCTTGTACGGAATCACGCTGCCACATCCTGCATTTCTATGGAATTAAGCAGATTCATCTGCGAATTCTTTGCCAACGCGCAGCCAAACTAATGATATTACAAAAATTTTCATAATTTTAATAATTCGATTTTTTGACATAGTATAGAAGTCCTCTTTCGTTTATGTTCTCAAAGTTATTAAGCCTGACTTTGTAGGCAGACAATTGCGCAAGCACACAAACTTACATTAGTCGCAACATAGTGCCAAGTTCAGTGACAAGCTGAACGAAAATAATAGTTGTCGGTTATTTGTATTCCTTATAAGTATCAGACTAATAGATATGCACAGCTTGTGGAATGGTGTGGATTGTCTGAAATATTTCGACTTCAGACAGTTTATTCGACTCCCTCCTTGTCTGAAAGATAAGTTAAATGCGGCTAGACATTATTTTCCAGATTCCAGATTTGTGCCCGCGTAACATAACTGAAAATGGTATATCCTTTCCTATCGCTGAGAGCACACTAATACCTGAACACCAGTACTGGAAAATAAAATATTGTGGAATCTGGTGATCGCCCGGATCACGTAGGAAGGCCTGGGGCCGCAAATTTCTGCAGGCAGCACTGCTAGCCGTCGCTAAAAATAGCCCAAACTACTAAAACTGATTTCAACTTGTGTTTGGCTATTTTTACTTATGTAATCCATTGTTTCACAAACAGCCATTCGTCACTAGTGTTTGAGGCCAGTCGGCCGGCGGCCGACGACGTTTCAAATTTGCAATTTAGAGCAACTAAGCTTAAAATGAACAACAAATCTAGCTATGCTAATTTTCTATGCTATGCTATGATATTTTTCTAATATAAATTCCGAAAATCAATACCTTAGCAGTCATAATAGCTGCACTCCAGGCCGGTAGCCCGCCGGCCGACTGGCCGCTGGTCGGCATACATGTTCACCGGCCGCCGAGCGAAGATTTTGGCCGGCCGAGCCGACTGGCAATTGCCTGGCCGGCGGCCGGCCTCACACATTTTTGGTCACTAGTCAGCAGATTGAAAGAAATCTTATCACACATGTTTGGTAAACACTGACTGTGTATAATTTTTCACATTACCCATATATTTGTTCAACCTGGGCTGGATGTCGGTCACGGATACCCACTGGCATCCACGGGCAGCAGCGGTCGGTTAGGGTATGGGTCGTAATGTGTAACGCGCGGGTCAAAGGTGGGTCAAGAGTGGGTTAATCGAGGCCCAGAAAATTGACTGTGCTCTCAAAATTTAGGACTATTCTAATTTGGCGGATGCAACCTTTAACGCTTTTACTTTTATCATAAAATTTGAGCAAAATTACCATAGTTTTACATCCCACAGCTTCGCATATTTCGGTATAAATTTTCTTTCTTTGTTTCTTCTATTTCTTTCTTTTCCTTCTATTTTCCTTCTTTCATTTCATTTCTCTCTTTCTTCCTATTTCTCCTACGTTCTTGGCTGCTCACTAAACATGATTGACAGACAAAGGTATAAAGATACACTCACAGGTCAAGTCTATGCATCGTCCGGTTTGGCGCATTAAGATTACACCCCTTAAGGTGTTGATAACTTGAGAAAATAAGAGTGTCCTTAAAGAAGCAACCTAAGGAGGGTGCGTATTAAGTCAAAGGGTGATGTAGCTAAAAGTGACAGGTGTTTAATTGATGACAAAGCTTTAAATTATTCGGTGGACAAAATTTCTTTCATTTTCCTTCATTTCTTTCTTTTTCTTTTCTTTCTTTCTTTTATTTCTTTCTTTCTTTTTTCTTTTCTTTAAACTGAAATAAGCGAATAACTGTACATTTACTGGCTGATTCTGCAAGTCTAATCCTTTTTGAGAAACCGCAACGTTGTCTTAGTACGTGCATGACTTCCACATTGTTCTTCAGTACTGTTAAGCATGTGTCTATATGCGTTTCAATTAAAAGCCATCTGATTGGCTAATATTCTGACATGTCATATTTATGTGTGTAAGGTCCCACCTCCCGAGACCCTTGGAGCGTCCCGTTTAGCATTGTTAAACTTTATGCGATTATTTATATAAGATTGAACTGAAATGCACTGATGAGGACGACAGTAGCTAGTAACTAATCACATGTCTTTCCGTTCAATCGCATATAAACGAACGCTTAACAACGCTAAGCGATGATCCCCCTGAGATCTCAGGGGTGTCACTTTATACACATAAGGAGAATTTTGATCCGCTTTCAAGACTGTTCCAAAATGTCACTCCTACTACACTTTCGCGTCAACTTTAACAAGCAAGCCCCTAAAAGGGGCATTATCCCGCATCAGAGTAGTGGTGTATAGGCATAGGGCTCGAAATTCCATAGTTGACGGAAAAAGTGTAAAAGCTTGTGAAATGGATGAAAAGTGAAAGAAGGGTTGCAGGAGGAGGAGGAGGACGTGTTTGATGGGCAATTCAAAAATTGTCTCTAGCAAGGGGGCAAAATAGCCAGTACACTTAACTTATGAGTAGAAGCATTTTGCGCGCACTAAGTATGAAAAGTCAAGATGAAAACATTCAACTGGAACACTGTTGTATTGATTTTTGTTTGCTTTTTAAAGTTACAGATTTTGCAACTTGTGAAATATAACCCTAATCTTATTAGTTTTTGAAATTTATCTCATCCTTTCGTACACAGTTCTACGATTTGAAGTAATTCATTTCCAAACTAAACTGCATTAGCGTATTGGTATTCCTTCATTAACAACTTGAAAAGGGCTGCATGACAGACTTGGTTAAGCGGACCGAATGCCAGAGTTCCCCTTACCGGCCGCGCTGCGACTATGCGGCCCGCGCATTAGTTTTTGCCAGATTATTCTGGTTACGGTTTACTCAAATTTAGGATATTTGTTTAGCTTTAAAACTGTTTGAGCTTTCTAATCATGTTTCGTTCGGCCTGATGCTAACACGGTTTTCCAGCAGTTAAATGTATAATTAATATTATGCTTTCATTTGAATATCAGACGTCTTTCAAATTTGTCTGGTCTCTCCTTAGATTATTAAGGTGCAACCTCTTAGAACACCAAAAATCTACCTAATTACAGTTGTTGCAGTCACAAGGGTACATATTTTCATTATATAAAAACTGCACTGTAAATATTTTAAATCCGCCAACAGTTGGGGCGCATAGCAAATGTCAAATCCTTCAATTCATTGATGGCATAATTGCGTGTACTGCGTTATTGTTACATTGTGCAGTGTGCGATGGGAATGGAGGGAAGAAATGAACGCCAATTTTGCTAGTGAGAAATGATAAAGATTATCATATCTGACAGACAAATCTAACAGGTTTTTCAAGTTTGTGAGTTCTGGAATGTACTTCAAAGGACAGGATTTTAACTGAAATGTTTTGAAAAAGTCTATGTTTTGAGTCATTTTGGGTGGTGGGCTGTTCTTGGTTGCTGGTTGGTCACTGCCTTGTCTTTGTTTGGCTATACCCGTGGTCTGAACTCTGAACTTGTCTTTGTTATTAACCTTGCCCTCTGCTTAATAGTAAAAGCCTAGTGTTCACTGACGCCTACGACGAGCAACGATCCACACCTATAACAGTCATAAGGAGCCAATACGGACCAGAATATTCATGCTTCCACTACAGAACTTTCGAATGACCGCAGGGCCCCGTGACACAACATAGACACAGTTTGGATTTCGCTGGCAACAGAACAAAAGCTGTGGAGTATTTAAATGCCAATCAGAAAATATTCAATTGCTTTACCACCCGTCTACATGGTAGCATAAGCCTCTTGCCACAACCGCTCACATTACTTTCGGTCTAGTTTGCTGCTCAGCCAAGGTGCCTGTAATAAAACAAACAAATGACAACAAACTCCAATTATAGCAAAGCTTGAAACATCCTTTGTGTAGTAGTGTAAGAACAGTGCACTAATGTAAGACCTGTGACGCATGCAGGAAGGATGTAAACAGTGCGCTATTTACTGGGTACTACTCCCACCAAGAAGAGCTATCTGAAATTGACAGTTGTTAGCCAACAACAACGCATTCTCGAAAGTCCAGGAAGAATAGTGTAGTACGGTCTAAAATAAGATCCATTCCTGCTAAGAATGTAATGTTTTAACGTAGTTCTAATGATTTCACTTCAAACTTGCAGCTGCCTCTGTAGCTCAGTGGCAGAGCACTGGTCTCGTAAACCAGGGGTCGTGAGTTCAATCCTCACCGGAGGCTTTCTTTTAGATGCCCTACATTGAATACTTTTTCTGACGATTCATGAAAACAGAACGGAAGTGATTACAAAATTCCCAATGATGACAGTTTCTCGTTATCTAGCATTGCTTAAGTTGCCAAATACACTTATTCCTTGGGCCCAAACGTCGCTAACGTGTTCAAACCCTAATTGTGTTAACGGCAGAAAAAAGCTAATTGAACTAAGGGCACCCGCGTTTACATAAAGCTACTGCATCTGATATACGAACCTGATCAGGCCTTTCTGCTGTAGACATTAAGCGCAATTAAAAATCGTACATTGACAGCAATTATGTTCACTGGAACATTCTTGTCAAATTTTAAAACACTGCATGCTAAGGACATGTTCCCACTACGTGTTGTTTTCTCGCTCTTAATATTTAATCAAGAACAAAATAAAGCCCCCGGTGAGGATTGAACTCACGACCCCTGGTTTACAAGACCAGTGCTCTGCCACTGAGCTACAGAGGCTGTGCCTATGTCATTAATGCTTAATTGTTCAGAGAATTTCTATCTAGATCACTCGTTGTCTAGAGCACTTGAATTTAAACATTACTTGCGGAGGCAACTTCCGGCAATGCGAAACAACATAGAAGCTTGGCCTTCGCTGGCAACAGAAGAAAAGCTGTAGTGAATTTAAATGTCAATCAAAAAATATTCAATTGCTTTACCAACCGCTTACATGCTAGCGTTGGCACAGCCTCTTGTCACAACCGCTCACATTACTTTCGGTCTAGTTTGTTGCTCAGCCAAGATGCCTGTAATAAAACAACCAAATGACAGCAAACGACAATTATAGCAAAGCTTGAAACATCCTTTGTGTAGTAGTCTAAGAACAGTGCACTAATGTAAGACCTGTGACGCATGCAGGAAGGATGTAAACAGTGCGCTATTTACTGGGTACTACTCCCACCAAGAAGAGCTATCTGAAATTGACAGTTGTTAGCCAACAACAACGCATTCTCGAAAGTCCAGGAAGAATAGTGTAGTACGGTCTAAAATAAGATCCATTCCTGCTAAGAATGTAATGTTTTAACGTAGTTCTAATGATTTCACTTCAAACTTGCAGCTGCCTCTGTAGCTCAGTGGCAGAGCACTAGTCTCGTAAACCAGGGGTCGTGAGTTCAATCCTCAAGGCTTTGTTTTAGATGCCCTACATTGAATACTTTTTCTGACGATTCATGAAAACAGAACGGAAGTGATTACAAAATTCCCAATGATGACAGTTTCTCGTTATCTAGCATTGCTTAAGTTGCCAAATACACTTATTCCTTGGGCCCAAACGTCGCTAACGTGTTCAAACCCTAATTGTGTTAACGGCAGAAAAAAGCTAATTGAACTAAGGGCACCCGCGTTTACATAAAGCTACTGCATCTGATATACGAACCTGATCAGGCCTTTCTGCTGTAGACATTAAGCGCAATTAAAAATCGTACATTGACAGCAATTATGTTCACTGGAACATTCTTGTCAAATTTTAAAACACTGCATGCTAAGGACATGTTCCCACTACGTGTTGTTTTCTCGCTCTTAATATTTAATCAAGAACAAAATAAAGCCCCCGGTGAGGATTGAACTCACGACCCCTGGTTTACAAGACCAGTGCTCTGCCACTGAGCTACAGAGGCTGTGCCTATGTCATTAATGCTTAATTGTTCAGAGAATTTCTATCTAGATCACTCGTTGTCTAGAGCACTTGAATTTAAACATTACTTGCGGAGGCAACTTCCGGCAATGCGAAACAACATAGAAGCTTGGCCTTCGCTGGCAACAGAAGAAAAGCTGTAGTGAATTTAAATGTCAATCAAAAAATATTCAATTGCTTTACCAACCGCTTACATGCTAGCGTTGGCACAGCCTCTTGTCACAACCGCTCACATTACTTTCGGTCTAGTTTGTTGCTCAGCCAAGATGCCTGTAATAAAACAAACAAATGACAACAAACGCCAATTATAGCAAAGCTTGAAACATCCTTTGTGTAGCAGTGTAAGAACAGTGCACTAATGTAAGACCTGTGACGCATGCAGGAAGGATGTAAACAGTGCGCTATTTACTGGGTACTACTCCCACCAAGAAGAGCTATCTGAAATTGACAGTTGTTAGCCAACAACAACGCATTCTCGAAAGTCCAGGAAGAATAGTGTAGTACGGTCTAAAATAAGATCCATTCCTGCTAAGAATGTAATGTTTTAACGTAGTTCTAATGATTTCACTTCAAACTTGCAGCTGCCTCTGTAGCTCAGTGGCAGAGCACTAGTCTCGTAAACCAGGGGTCGTGAGTTCAATCCTCAAGGCTTTGTTTTAGATGCCCTACATTGAATACTTTTTCTGACGATTCATGAAAACAGAACGGAAGTGATTACAAAATTCCCAATGATGACAGTTTCTCGTTATCTAGCATTGCTTAAGTTGCCAAATACACTTATTCCTTGGGCCCAAACGTCGCTAACGTGTTCAAACCCTAATTGTGTTAACGGCAGCAAAATAAGTCAGAAAGGAGAGTATTTCACTCAAAAAGGTGGTCTCTCCTGAGCACCTGCCTGCCCCGACATACAAAAATATATAGAATCTTTACTAAATGCCAAAATTATAAAGCACAAAAATAAAGCAAAAGTTGGCATAGCTGCTCAAAATGCTAGACATGGCAAATATAAGGCAAAACGATGGCAGTATAAGTAGAGAAATTTTGAAATAAAGTAAACCCGTGACTATTTTGTAAAGAAAAGTGAAGCAAACACCATGTTAAGAGAAACAAGACCCGAAAAGATTAAACAAAAATGGAATAAGATACAGCATACATAGAACAGCCAAGCTGAGCTAGAGGGAACCCATAAGAAAAGAATGTCTCAGAAATATGAAGAATAGAAGAAACAGAATTTTAATTAAAATTTATAGAAAATTTCGAATCAGGAGAAGAAACCCACGACAATGACCAAATATAGACCCCACCCAACCACGGTTAACGCTAAATCAGTAGAGAGCACAAAAAATAGAGACAGTAAAGTAGCAGTTAGTAAAAGAAGGGGAAAAGGGGGAGGGGGGACGGACGAGGTAAGGGGGCACACAACCGGGTTCATCACAACAATCACAACATTTGACTTTAGAAAGTTCAAACAATCATAAATAGCTCCAGGCTGCGGGAGAGATTTCAAAGTCCAAGCACCTTGGGAAAGATCCCATACCATATCACCGGACCGAGACCTCCGGATTACTGGGCGGATGCCCCACGGCATCAAGCGCCCGCTCAAACCAGACCAAGACCATCACCGCCAGCCTTCCAAAACACCGAACCAGGCCCGTCCAAACACCAGATAGAATCGCTCGGGGCCAACCCGTATCACAAAGGGGAAATTACAATAACAGACAAACAAGCAGTACAGCGGGGGAACACTCGCCGTCAAAAGGGACAGGGGGGAGGGAAGGGGAAAAGTTAGCATAATACAGAACAACCAAACAAAAATGGAATAATATACGGCATGTATATATGTGAATAAGCATGTAGGCACGATGCCTAACAGTAACAAACGAGATACTTGGGCAAAAGCCCACAATACATATATATGAGGCCCGATTAATTTAGAGAGTGTAGGCAGAAACCGACGGAACCGTTATTTTCCCTATGGGGAAAACGCAGGCACCGTAGGAGACGCCAAATCAGAGAAAACGGAAAATAATTCTCGAGTCAAAACTGCCGGTCCGGGGCTGACCGCCCACCGTTACCTTCCCTATGGGGATAGCGCAGGCGACGAGCAGCCACGGACCCGCCGAGGTGCGGCACGGTGTTAAGAATACCCCAGTACTATTGCCTATACGGTTAAAAAGTAATATAATAAAATACAAGTAATACAGAACACCCACCCTTGTATGAAGTAAGAATTCAAAAATTTCAAGATTCAGAAAAGAAATATCAATAGGAAGAATTTATTCATTTGCTCAATTTACAATAAAATTAAATTTATTTAATTTGTAGTAAAAATCCAATTTAATTGATTTGTAGAAGATATGCATTTTAGTCAATTTTTGAAAAGACAGAAGAAGTTTAATCAATAGAAATGTGAAGTTATCACGAAAATGGATAGAAGAAATTATTAAATCAAGAAATGCACTACGAGGACTAGAAGCGGTGCTACAAGAAAGTTAGTGTGAAAAATTTAAACATGCAAGAACCCTTTTAATAAAATGAGCTTTTCAAGAAATTTTACTTTTATCCAGAATTTATAGAACAACATGAAAAATCAAAGCTCTAGGAAAGCTGATTTGAAATTAATTAAATTAATTCTTGTTTTAGGGTACTAAAAGCGTCTGTTCTAAGATAATAAAAAGCATCATAACCTACAACAAATTGAATTAGAAACTTCCTCCCCAAACCCATGCGGCATAAACATAGGAGTCGTGTTCTTTTTGAAGAATTTTCTCAAAGTCCAGCAAAAATATTTTTAAATAATAGCAAATATTTTTTAAAGTAAACAAAAATTTTAGAATCCCCACCATTTAAACAATACAAAAGAACAGAAGACATATACCACAATCAGGGGACCGGTACCAGGAACCCAAGAGAGTAGGAACCTAAAACATAAAACAAAAATAATTAGTCACAAAATTAATAAAATTATAGGTTAAAACTAGAGGATAATTAAAGCAGCGTTAATAGGTGTACGTGTTTACACAACATGCCTAATCGCAGCACGTGCCTGACAGACCGGTGGACGGAGTGAACATTGAGCTTGTGCCGAGGTCGGCACAGTAAAACCAGGTGAACAAAATGCAGGGAAAAGTGAGAAACGGCCTAAGTCAAGATTTACTGGACCAAAATTGTTCACATTACGATTTTGTAAAATGGCATGTATAGGGTTTCCTGCACACAAAGTTGTAGCCACCCCAGTCCAGTTTCATTTTCGACTGTGCCGATCTCGGCACAAAATTTTAAACCTTTTTAGAGACATAGAATTGCTAACAATAAACATCTAAGTGGGCCCCCACAGCGTTCACCCTTTGGATTACCATGCAAATTTCGATTGGAAGTTGATTAAGTCCTGAACCGACCTAGGCGCCATGGTCGGCCCAAGGGAACACTTCTTGGAAAACAGACATGAAGATAGACTCATACTTTTAAGAACCCCCCTGTAAAAATAAAATAAATATATCACTTGAAGTAACAAATTTTACCCCTGCCCGGTCCTAAAACGCGTCGGGCCGTTTGCAACCGGCCCAGCGCGCTCTATCCAAACATAATAGCAATTCAAAAATTTTTACCAATGCAATCAAAACTTATGCTAATCCGGGTGGGATCCGTGAACTTTTGACTCCGTAGAAGACTGTCCATTGCCACCTGCCAACCCGCTGGAAAGAACTGAATGAAAGGCGGAGGAACTTGTACCTGAAATTAAATCAAAAGTGAAATTTTTTGCTCGTGTGATGTGACACTGCGACCAGGCAGCTGTGCATCTGAATCTCCAATGGCGGAGGCAAAAGGCAAAGGAAACAAGGAGGAAAACGCGTACTAAA
Source organism: Trissonchulus latispiculum (assembly GCA_030248195.1). NCBI lineage: Eukaryota > Metazoa > Nematoda > Enoplea > Enoplida > Ironidae > Trissonchulus > Trissonchulus latispiculum. Next base: position 31,408 of record JASAND010031392.1, read on the forward strand.
TAAGAAAATTAACATAGCACAACAGTAATACAGACAAAACAAAGGTGCAATATAAAATGGAGTTAAAATGTGTAAATAGTTTAAAATGTGTAAATGGTTAAAAAAAATAAATGAGAAAGT